>CAJPDP010917591.1:0-10600 GCA_905336975.1 Bombina variegata variegata
GGGCGGCGTTGCACCAGCAGCTCTTGTGAGCTGCTGGTGCAATGCTGAATACGGCGAGCGTATTGCTCGCCGTATTCAGCGATGTCTGTCGGACCTGATCCGCACTGTCGGATCAGGTCTGACAGACATTGATAACTAGAGGCCCTGGGCTGCACATAAAGCGTACATGAGAGGGGTCTTGATTCAAAGTAAATACTATGTTTACCAAGAAAGAAAAACTGAGACCTCACAACTTCAAGCTGAAATAACAAATTTAGAGACTCAACATATACATACGCAAACACAATCCACCTTCCAACAAGAAGCGTGATATTTTGAACAACATCTTGAACATCAACGCAGCGAAAGCAATATTAAAACTAAAAACACAGTACTACATCTTTGCCAATAAACCCGATAAATTCTTGGCCAACAAAATTTGCAAAAGATGTAAGGCCTCGGCCATTCTTGTCATAGTTAATTCACAGAGAGTTCCAACTTCACACCCCCAAGATATAGTAGAACCCTTCGCTGACTTTTACGGAAAGTTATATGATGGAAAGAAGGTCTCCCATTCTACCTCTACATAATCTTCCACCTATGAATTCCTAACCACAGCTAAATTGGGTACCCTGTCGGAGAGGGACCGTGAATCCCTAAATTTTCAGATTTCACCCTTTGAGATCACCTTAGCTATAAAAGAACTCACAAGAGGTAAATCCCCTGGCCCAGATGGGTTACCTGGGGAATATTACAAATTATTTAAATCCATCCTGATCCCCCATCTAACTAAATTCTGCAACCATATTTTAGAAGGTCATGCTATCCCCTCCGAACTACTTGCGGACAAAATTGTAGTCATTCCCAAACCAGGTAAGAATCCTAAATATTGCTCCAGTTATCGCCCAATTTCCCTTTCAATCAGGATCTCAAAATCTTCACCAAAATCCTTGCTAATCGGGTTAAGTTGATTCTGCCCACCTTAGTGAATCCTGATCAAGTTGGATTCCTAAAAGATAGAGAGGCCACTGACAACATTATACGTATGATTGACACCATCCACTATCTGACTGAGACCAAAACGCCTTCTCTGCTCCTGTCTTTGGACGCGGAGAAGGCGTTTGATAGAATCGACTGGAAATACTTACTATCAGTACTCCAATCCATGGGATTTGATGGGCCCTTCATTACCGCCATCAAGGCAATTTACTCACACCCCACTGCACAAGTCTCAGCAACAGGCTACAAGTCCAAGATTTTCCCAATCCTCAATGGCACTAGACAGGGGTGCCCTCTTTCGCCCCTGCTATTTGCCCTTTGTATAGAGCCTTTGGCTGCCCAAATTAGACTTGCCCCAAATATTGATAGAGTTAGAATACGCTCCAATACATATAAATTAACGCTATTTGCAGATGACATTCTATTAACTATCACTAAACCGCTTATCTCACTCCCAAACTTATATAAACTACTACTAGATAATTTCTCCACTATATCAGGCTACAAGATCAACCTAAATAAATATGAAACCCTCCCCATAGCACTGCCACTCCCAACACAGAAACTTATAGAGGTTAATTTTGACTTGAGATGGGCTAAACAATCCATTAAGTATCTAGGGATGCACTTGACAACCCAATATAGCCAGCTATATAAATACAATTATACTGTACCTATATTTAAAGATATACATTGCAACCTCCAAAAATGGTCCACTTACTCATTCTCCTGGTATGGCCGACTTGTGGCGGTTAAGATGAACATCCTGCTGCGCATATTATACCTTTTTAGAGCTCTCCCGATTAAACTTCCACTTTCAGAACTAGCTACCATCCAATCTGACCTAATAAAGTTCATAAGGGGGAAAAAATCCCCCAGAATTCCGTTGACAATCTTTACTAGACACAAATCATTGGGAGGGGTGGGAGCACCAAATTTAATAGATTACTATTAGAGCAGCTAGGTTGGCCCAAACAATACTCCTAAGTAGACCAAACTCAGACACCCCCTTTGGACCACTCTGGAAGAAGAGATGGGTGGGTGGAGCCACTCAGATGACATTCTTTTGGATGCACAGTCTCACAACATCCATCTACAGCACCCTAAACCCCCCAAATTAGAATCCACGCTGTTATCATGGAACAAAACAGCAACACGTTCTAATTTTAAACCAAAACACTCTTGGACTATGCTGATTAGATTCCTCTTACCCCCAGACACTCGTAGATTAGTAGACAAATGGTGTAATAAAGGCCTTTACAGGGTGGCGGATTTAATGTCCAATAACAAAATTCTATTATACACCCAGTTACAAGATATAATCGCACCCCTCAAACTTCATTGGTTCCTCTACTTACAATTATTGTCCTCCGTCCAAGAATTCCAAAAAAACACCCCGATTCAACCTAATACAATATTAGAAGTGTTGTGTAAATCACAAAATAGGCCAAAACATACTATATCGAGGCTATATATTGCAATACATTTATTTAGTTTAGTAGACAAGGGACTTCTGAGTGCAGGTTTGAGGGAAAATGCCATTAAGACGGAATTTCAATGGTACTTAACCCCACTACAGACCTCCCATATGAACCCTAAAGGGAGTATATATTGCTATAGTGGATGTAACGCACTAGGGACGTATTGCCACATGTGGTGGAAATGCGATAAGGTGAGTGGGATATGCAATTCCCTGTCTCTTTTAGATGAAAATATTCAACTCACACAAGCTCAGTCCTTGCTACACAAACATATCCATCAATTTAATACACCAATTAATAACTTTATTAAAATTCTATGTACCGTTACAAGGACGTGCATAGCCAAATACTGGAAAATAGGATCTCCTCCTTGGACAGAAATACTCAATAAAATTAACACCACCTACACAATGTATGAATCAGCTTCTAGAATACTAGACAATAAAGAATCAGTACACAACATTTGGTTGTATTGGATATTAAAGGGTAATACCTCTAACTCACTTGTTCTAGTATAAGCAGCCTCCACCATTAGATATTGATCTACTTACCAATATCTCAACTCATGAATCTAGATAACCGTCAGACAAATTTTCTATCACACGAATGGCAGATGTTACCAATTTGACTTAGTTACTTTGCTTTCTTATGTTTACTTTGCACAAAGTTTTATGTTACTGCTTTTATCTTTGTTCCCTGTTTTCATGTCAACTCGTATTGATTTCATTGTATATGTTCAAAAAAATGTTGATCTCCTTTGAAGCTATGTTCTAGAAGATGCCGTAGCTATCTTGATGTTCTTTGGCAGCTCTTTGTAATCTCGTTAGAATCAGAGAATTTCTAGAGACACTTTATATTCCTCGAGGAAACATACAAAGACTGTAATTTTGACTCGCCCTTGAGATGGGCCTTTCTCTGATTCTTAGACACATGTGTAAAAGAGAAGGATAAATTACGATTTGACTCATTGTTTGTATGTAAAATAGTTTTTTTTATAAAAATGTTTCTTAATAAAGAGATTTAAACATAAATATAAATTTGTATTTAACCACCCAAATAAAATAAAAAAATTCTAGTTTTCTTAGAGTTGAGGTCTTAAAGACTGTGCAGGTTTACAGTGAAGTCCCCTCATGGAGGGGATTTTTTAGCTTGGGTAATTTAGTTTTTGGCAGTATTTAAATTGGTGGATTCATGCTGGAGAATGTTTTATTTGATGGGAAGAGAGTTTATTTTGTGTAAGGGTACTTTAGGCGATAGGGTGATGTTAAAATTAGTGGTCAGTTTTGGGGCCAGGTCAGCTATTATTTTTGATAAACAGTGAGGTATACAAGTTAAAACATTACAAATATACAATGACTAAAAATAGCATGGATCCATGTATAAAATGAATGTAAAGAGCCAAAAATAAGCAAAATAAAATTACGTTGAACAGATGTGGTGTTACCAATGTGAGGTGTGACACCTAGTATGTGGTGTTTACAATCAAATCCTAAACATATACTAAGTCAAGTCCAAATAAAGTCCAAAAAAAGTCCAAAATAATCTCCAAATAAAAATCCAGTGGAGCTTGGGTGTAGTCTATCCTCCTTCAAAGTGTTGTGGAGATGTGCTGGATTAAAGTGAATGTAGCTCCAAATTTATGTGTGCTCCAAAAATGTATAAAAGAAAAAATGAAAATAAAAATAAAAATATTTTTGGATATTTCGGTATTTCGGTATTTTGGTATTTTTCCATCACCAATCTTTTCTACATTTTTATTTTGCTCACTATTTTTTGCACCAATATTTTTATTTTTATTTTCATTTTTACTTTTATAAATTTTTGGAGCACACATAAATTTGGAGCTACATTCACTTTAATCCAGCACATCTCCACGACACTTTGAAGGAGAATAGACTACACCCAAGCTCCACTGGATTTTTATTTGGAGATTATTTTGGACTTTTTTTGGACTTTATTTGGACTTGACTTAGTATATATTTAGGATTTGATTGTAAACACCACATACTAGGTGTCACAACTCACATTGGTAACACCACATCTGTTCAACATACTTTTATTTGCTTATTTTTGGCTCTTTACATTCATTTTATACATGGATCCATGCTATTTTTAGTCATTGAATATTTTTAATGTTTTAACTTGTATACCTCACTTTTTATCATATTTGGCCCAATAAATTGTTATATCATTTTAGCCATTTAGCCTTTTTAGCTATCTAGCGCATACTCTCTTATTCCCGCCTATTCTGTTTTTTCGAAGTCCGCTAGCATAAGGCTGCGTCACTTGTGCTCGGTTCACTCCTGTTTTTCTTTCAGCTATTATTTTTAACAGTGACCATGATTTATTATTGATTAGATACAAGGTGCAAGGTAAGTAATCATTGTTAACTTTGGTGGGATAGGCTGTAATTAGAATTAAATGCAGTTAAGCTATCTCTTAGTTAAGGATTGTAGCAGCTTGACAGTTGCGGTTAAACTTTAGTACAATGGTGAGAGGTCAAATTTAAAGGGACAGTCTAGTCAAAATTTAACTTTTCATAATTCAGATATGACTTTTCAATTTTAATCAACTTTCCAATTTACTTTTATCATCAACTTTGCTTTGTTCTCTTGGTATTCTTAGTTGAAACTAAACCTAGGTAGGCTCATATACTAATTTCTAAGCCCTTCAGGGCTACCTCTTATAACATGCTTTTAAAATTGCTTTTCACAACAAGAGACTGAAAGTACATATGGGCCATATAGATAACACTGTGTTAACAACCGGGGAGTTATTTAAGATTTAGCACAACACAATACAAAATGCAAGTCAATAGATAATAAACAGTCACAGTCATGTGATCAGGGGGCTGGAAGAAGGTTCTTAGATACAAGGTTATCACAGAAGTAAAAAGTATATTAATATAACTGGGGAATGGGTAATAAAGGGATTTTAAAACAATAAAAATTCTATTGTAGACTGTCCCTTTAAGGATAATGGGTAATAACACGGAAACATAACACACACACACACATATATATTAGATATAGATATATAGATATATATATTCATTTAAGTTATGATGGGGATAAAACTGAGAGAATGGAATCCTTAATTTCATAAAAATAATAACCATAAAGATTATTGTATAGCCAATTAGCACATCCTATAGTAGTCTGTATACTGTAATTGTTTTTCCAAAAATAAGATAACGCATCATAAGAGATGCAATACTTTATTTATAAGGAATGTTTTTGAAATATGGAATCATTTTATCCAAACTGTTAATGGTACATCAGAAAATAAAGCTTGTACTGGATTTATATAGTCTATTACGAATATATGCAAATAGCAAAACAAAAAATAAGAATATAAATAAATCAGTGAATACGAAACCTGTTACGTTAAAAGAAGAAATAATTTATGATTAGACAGTTCTTAGCTTAATTATCAAAATGGCAAGCAAGAAACTACTGTAGCATATTTCTTAATAAAATGTTGGACCAATAGATACATGCACATACACCTATAAGTGTTGCAAGGCAGGCATAATAAGAAAGGGGCTTATATAGGCATTTTGATATCTTGAAAATATCAGTGAGAGGAATGGGATACTATTTTGCATAGTGGCTTGTATATAAATTAATTGGGAATTGTTTCACATAAATAAGCAACTTAAAAGAACACTGTACAGTAGCAAACAGCAGATAAGAGTTAATTGTATTCAAATCAGCTACAGGAACACCCATTCAAATGGGCTGAGCTCTATATCACTCCAACTAAAAGGTTGATTTCTGCTGCTTTACTTGTTATTCATATATTCATAGCTTTTCTATAACTTATACTACAGTATTGAATTTTTCAAACTTAGTAGTGGTTTCAACAGGAAAAAACAATTGTTTAAATTTGCAAAATGAAGGTAAAGAAGCCATTTGTAAACAATTGAATACACTCCAGCAGATAAAGTGAAAGATTGAGAACAAATTTAAGTAGACTCAATTATGCAGTGCAGTGTCCCTTTACCTGCCAACATGAGTTCTATGAACCAAAAGCCTAATTTGATAGTTACATGGTGGTAGCTATAAAAACAAAGTAAGTGATAACCAAATGTAAAAACAGCAAAAAAAATGCTTAAAAAAACCCTCTGGAAATCACTATGGAATAGTTAATAAAATTAGATTTTAACTGGTTTTACATGTTTAAGGATGACCTCTATTGGTCATACTATGTATAGGATCATTAGATTACGTGCTTAAATAAATCCTTAGAGATCTAATATAACATAAACAATTCAATGCTTAAAATTAGGTATTTAAAATCAGAAAAAACAAACAAACAAAAAAAAAACATGATCACAATCAATTGTTTGTCTCCTGATAATAATTTCTGAATGTTGGTCAATATTGTCAGTGTGTTTTTTCAGTGATCACAATCACAAAATGTCTCATCTGATAATAAAAATTGTTATATTCCTGATTAATCTTATTATATCAATATAATTACTTTAAAGTTATGATGCCTGTATGTTAGTCCCTTTTATTAGTGTGTACTGGGGGCAATAGATAACTTGTGCAATTAATATGTTATGCTACAAATTAATAGAGATATGTTTGTATATTAATATGAGATTTGAACTGAGGCAATTTAAGTACAGTGGGTAAAATATTTTATTAGTGTAAACATTATTGTTATCTTTAAAAATACCATTATTCCAATAGAGTGTGCAAATGTTAACAACTTTCCAGTCCAACTTTCAAGTCAAAATTAAACTTCCATGATTCAGATAGAGCAGTCAATTTTAAACAAGTTTCCAATTTACTTCTATTAACAAAATGTGCACATTCTTTTTATATTTACACTTTTTGAGTCACTGGCTGATACTAAGCATGTGCAAGAATTCACACAATATACTTATATGCATTTGTGATTGACTGATGTCTGTCACATGGTACACGAGGAGTGAAAAAAGACTTAACTTTCAAATTTGTCAGAAACAAAATCTACAACTCACTTGAAATTCAGACTAAGTGCTATTGCATTGTCTTTAAAGGGACAGTCAATGATTCTGATAGTGCATGTCATTTTGAACAACTTTCCATTTACTTTTATCGTGAAATTTGCTTTGTTCTCTTGGTATTCTTAGTTCAAAGCTAAACCTAGGTAGGCTCATATGCTAATTTCTAAGCCCTTAAAGGCTGTATCTTACCTGAATGCATTTGACAGTTNNTAGATAACATTGTGCTCATGCCCGTTCAGTAACCCAGGAGTCAGCATTATTTGGGTAAAAGTCTGTCAAAAAACTGAGGTAAAAAGTATATTAATATAACTGTGTTGGTTGTGCAAAACTGGGGAATGGGTAATAAAGGAATGATCTTTCTTTTTAAAAAATAAAAATTCTGGAGTAGACTGTCAATTTAATTATTTTGGTATCCTGTATTGATGAGCATTTTTAGATAAATTCAGTAGCATTCATGTGTCCTAAGCATTATATGGCAGGGTATCTATGTATAACAATGTCACAGATATTGTTGCAAACACTGCTGCCATATAGTCCTCAGGACAAATGTATAATTGTGAAAAGAAGCCAAATATGTTTCAAGAAGACAAGGGATTCTATTTTGGAATTGAAAAGTTAATAAATATTGTGAAAACATTCTTTAAAGTAGTTTATAGACTGGCTACGGTTGAAGAATTTTCCACTTGAAAAATATTTGGAAAGTTAGGATAGTGCATTAGAAAACAAGGAGATAACTTGTTTTTTGTAAAGTTTTCATATAGATTAGTATGGCTTTATATTTGAAACCCACAGAAAAATCAATACAAAGAAATCCACATTAATCAAACAGGATTTACATGGTTGGGCTGCATGCTAAAATTGACCCCCTAAACTCACAAAACGTGATGGTTAATTAAACAGCAATTAGAAAAATAAAGCAAAACCATTAATTAGATGGACATTAATTCATAATAAGCATATAATTATTAAAGTTTTACATGAAAACTTTTCTTATTTTATATTTCTCTTTCACATACAAATATTTGTTTTTGCTGAGTGTTAAAATATATAATTCCTTTATATACATCAATATATACCATCTACTATTTAATACCCATTATGTAAGCAATATTTAGAAATTAAAAGGGGCATACTACCCAAATGTTGAAGCACTTGAAAGTGATGCAGCAAAGCTGTAAAGAGCAGACTAGAAGATATCAACTGAACATCTTTATGTACCTAAAAATGTCTTCAATAACCACATCCTATTATAAAGGGACTTTAAGCAGCTAATCAGGAGCGTGCAAGAGATTGTGCACCTGGCATCTGCAGGCACAGCCACAGCAACATTATTTCCCTACTCAGTTTAAAAAAGTTTACCATGAAAAATCGCAAGATTTCAGGGAAATCTCATGTGTATAAAATAAATACATGATCTCAGCACTGCTGGTGCTCATTGGCTGTGTTTTTTTTTCTTTTCAACCTGAAACTGGACAGTAGCTGAAGGATAATGTTTACTGAACACTTACTATTGTGAGCTGAATTTTTTTTTAATGTAAAATATCTTCCTTTTTTACATAGAGATGTTTTTGTGATATTTTCTTGTCAGCTTTTTACAGCTATACTGCATCACTTTCAAGTGATTTAGCATAAGAGGTTTTATGCCCCTTTAAATACCTGGCCTAAAAACTTAGGGCACGATTAGCTGCAGAGCCTACTAACCTTTACTTAATAAGTGGAGGTTGTAGGGGAGTTACATCACCGAAACTTCTTCCAGGGTGACTGACATGCCTTTCTCTTGTGCAGTTGGTTACATGAGAGCAGGGGTAGTGCTGCAAAAGCAGTTGCTTGTGTAATAATAAATGCTCATCTCCTTCTTACTCACTGTGAATTGGAGCAGACAGGTTCCCTAGATGGGAACCTTGTCCGCATGCCACAACCCGAGCCCTTAAAATCATAAGCATAAACTATTGTGGGCTGGTTTACAAGAGGAGTGCAATCTATAGCGCAGGATATGTTGTCTTTTGTGCAGCCTTGTGAAAAGAATAAGTCAAAATCTGATATTACAAGTGGTCAAATATTGTAACAAAAGCATTTTAATGAGATCGAAATGTTTTAAGTTTACCCTATACTTTTAATGAACTAGTGAACTCACTGCACTTATATTACAAAATACCAGTGTAAAACTAAGACCTTTTTAAGAACTGATGTAAACCATTATTAATAATAGTATAGCACATATCTACATGAAGAACTTTACTATTTGATTGAACCCTCTTGAGCAATATTTAGCTCTAATTTTACTTTTTCCCCCCAGAGAAGTCTTATATGTGAGGGATTTAATGCACTTGTGTTATCCAACATGCAGATGTTAGCACACCTTAGACTTTTACTCAAGCAATAAAAATTACTTCAGACTCGCAATATGAGCGTAAAAGTGATGTTAAAACGCAACAGAAATATTATTGAGCTCCACTTGTGATCAAGGCCTACATGTTTATGCACTCAAATCACACATTCCCTCTTATCTAACAGCATACAATTCATCATACATAAAATCCCTGTTTCTATACCAATATAACATAATTATTTGTATCTTGTTTCTTAATATATTTTTTATATAAGGCTGTGATCCATATATAACTTTATATTATTTATAATGATGCGCACCCTGAAATAAATACAAAATTCTTCTATTACTATTTGAAAATTGATCAGTAATATTTTTTGTTGTCAAAATATACTAATAACAAATAAAGAAGATAAAAAATATTCTAATTAACACTATGGGCTCCATTTACAAAGCTGTTATATCAGTTTCAAAGTCCCACCATTTAAGGTTTGCATGAGCGAGCTTGAAATCCTAGTTAAGTAGCAGCTGTCTACATACCTTAAACTCTCAGTCATCTAAAGTGTGGCAGATTTCAATCATCTCAATCCAATATGATTGGCCGGGTGCGAGCAGAGGATGGTATTGCACAAGCAGTGGCTTGTGCAATGTTAAATGTGGGCAGAGTATTGCTGGACTGTACTGTGAAGTCAGGATCAGACTGATATGCTTCAGGAAAGTTCTTCTCTGTGAAAGGCACATGTTGAGCAAAAAGAGGCTGCTTCTTGCGTGGTAACTAGCCATAGAACAAGCTATTATGCTATGGTTCGTTTC
>CAJPDP010918246.1:0-13094 GCA_905336975.1 Bombina variegata variegata
TCATAAAAAAATGCTATCGGTGCAACCCTAGTTGTGAACATTCTACCAATCACAATAACATACGCCCACCACAGCATGTCAGTTACCAATCACAGGAACTCTCATGCCACTGATGTTATGACCTATGTGGGGGAACACATTAACATAACAAATGTGATTAAAAAACTGAAGCACCATCAAACACAGAGATTCCGCACATAGCGAAAATTTCACATATAATAGAAAGAGGCAAACATCCTACTCCACTGATTAGCAATTCACATACCCTATGATCTTTGGAAGAGATACTTGCACAACAAAAAAATACCATCTCACCATATCCAGAATAAAATCCAACTATAGCATATGAGCAGGTTCAATATATGGATTAACATTCAAAAGCAGTTATAAGTTAAGCCTTTACTCATAACAATGATGTAATATTAATACAATCTATTTTAATTCAATTAATATCAACGTTATATAGCAACAAATAACGTCCTATCATAGTAAGGCTACATACAGTCATGGCCAAAAATATTGGCACCCCTACATTTCTGTTAGATAATGCACCACTTCGCCCAGAAAATCGTTGCAATTATAAATGTTTAGGCATTCTCATTTTTATTTAATTTGCTTGTATTGGTATGACACAAAAAAAAGCCTGTATATTAGATTGTATATCCAAAAACAAGCCTGAAATGGCAGATGTAATTTCTGGGCCAATCAGAGTAAATGACAAAAGCCGAGACGCAGGGTCAAGACAACACTCATATCAATCAGTAACATTCTTTTGTGACAAGGATACATATAAGTGTTTCTAAATTATTATACAACTATCAGTTGTCAGGGTCACATATTGATTCAAAGTCATCCCTCGATACAGTATGTTGAAAAGCATCTGCAAATATTGTACAGGGAAATGTAAGAAAATAATTCAGTCCTTCTAGGAATTAACTAGATCAAAAAGTAAATACATATTGGTCAGCATCAATATTCCTTGATGTAGTATGGTAAAGCTGTGACAACATCATCGGTATGTAAATATAAAAAAAGAACTGTACACAATCTGTTTATTTAAACCAGATGGAATAATTGTGTTCAACTAAAATATCCATCTTTCTGCGTGTAACAGCGCACGGTTTATTATCACCACCTCTATTTCCAAGAGATATCCTTTGCAAGATCCAACATTTAAATTCAGGTTTCCCTCTATGTATAATGCAGAAAATGTCTAGTAACTGATGTTAATTTTTTGCCCTTTTCCCGTTTTTTCTCAGCATTTCTTATATTACTCAAATGCTCTCCTATGCGTACCCAGAATTCCTGTGAGGACATGCCCACATACATTTTTGTTATTGGAATAAACCATTCAGGATTTTTGGAACTGTTGCTCAGTAGCCTTCTGTTTTTGTATATTTGATTATGTGCGGTTGTCCACCGCTTTTAGTTGGCTCCACACACCCCTCTCCCTTGTTTGGTTTGATCCGCTCCACGCTCACTACATGCGGATGTTTTCTAGTAGCAGCACTTCCTCTCTCCACAGACATGCCCACATACCTCTTTCTGCATGAGCATTCAAAACAATAAATAACATTTTTTGTTTTACAGCTGTAATGACCATTAAGAAATCTCTTCCCATTAGGAAATGTATCCAACTCAGTAACATTAAGAATAAATTGACAGTATACACATGTACCAAAAAGAGTATGAACCCATTTTTTCTTTTAGCTGGTCTTTGCCAAATTACTTGAAACCAGTTTGTCGCTCAAGGTCTTAGATTTCCGCCAACAGATGGCAATTCTATCACCAATCATTTGTGCAAAATCATCAGATTTTATTATTCCTAAATATTTGTTGAGGATTGCAGAGATCTCTCTAGTGGTGGGTATTACATGTTACCACAAATTGTCTCTTTACTTTGACTGTCAGGTTTTGTATCAGGGTGTGTAATGCTCTTTGATAAGCCTTACGCATTATTATTTTTTGTTTAAATTAATTTTTTTTAAAAATAGTATATCGCTTCTGTCAATCATGGTCCCTTCCTCCGCCCCTAAAAATAATGCTTTATAAAAAATAAAAAAAAATAATGCAACCTTATTTTCTTAATTTTTTATATAATAAGGGTTTTTCATATAAATCTTTATGTAGTCATGTTAACAATGGTTTCCATGAGAAAAGCAAAAACGTATTTTGTTATACATAACAAATGATTAGCCTTACCAGCTAAGGAACCGTTTCTGTAGTTAAAACATTTAAAAAAAAAAAAAAAAAAAAGGATTAATTTACCTAATAAAAATGAAATTATGTTTTATCTCTGGACAAATTACAAAGTAAAGCAAAAAAAAAAAAAAAAATAGAAAAACATCTTAAAACACATTTTATTAAAATAAAAACATAATCATACAAAAAGACACACACTCCAGATAATCTCGATGGTTGGAGACCAAAATACTTTAACATTGAAACATTATTTTTTTTTAAATAAAAACAAAAAAAGTTTATGCATGTTTGGTATAAAACCCATTCAAATTTAGAAATATCTTAATAGTCATTTACTTTTGATACACATTCTACTAAGCAAACATTTTAAGTAAGTGTTAGTCTTCTTCATCATCACCAAATGAGAGTAAGCTGCTATTCCGCACTTGTTTATGTGCAGATTTGCTGTCAAGTGGTTCCTTACTTTCTTCTTGTTTCTTCTTCTTGCTGGAACTAGCATTTATACCTGAAAACTTGTCGCCTGATGAACGTTTCTCTGGCTTCCTAAATAGTATTTTTCCATCATCAGGGGCTGCTTCCTTGTCTACACAAAAATAAATAAATAAATTAGGGAATCTACAAATAAAGAAGAACATGTTTTGTAATTAAGTGTAAAAGATTTTCTGATACTGTTCCTACAATTCCCTGGTATGTTTTTGTCAGATCTGCTTTATTTCCTAGGCTCTACTGCCATCTATCTCTGAAAAATGATTCCAACTAGCCAACTTCATAAAAAGACATGCTGCTCTAGTAAAGAAATACATTCAAACATTTTAACAGGATTTGCTTATATAGGTTTATGTACACCATCAAAAATAACATGCTTGAATTTGTCAGATTTTTATTATTATTATTTTTTTTGCACCAGTATCCTTTGTTATATGTTTAGGTGGAACTTTAGCTATGTCGGAAGGGGAAGCTTTGTCCCGAAACGTCACTTCACAAGTAAAAAGAAATTTAAAAGACCAGAGTGTGCAAGTCTGTGTTTACTTTTTATATATACACACACATGTATGTGTGTGTATTTTTTAATTAAAATGTATTTTAAAAATAATTATTATATAATATTACTATAGTATTTTCCTTTATTCCCTCTGCACTTATGTCCAATGCCAAAAAGTCAATTTCTGTCATTTTATTATATAAAGGACATTTGTCACTTAATGTAACTCTACTTTGCTTGCCCTTAACCCCTTNNCATTTTTGCTATTACTCCATTTAAAACAGAAATAGAGCCTTGTTTATTTTTTTTATTATTTTTTTTTATATCTACCTGTCAAAACTATATATTTAAGTAGACAACCCAAGGTATTTATTTAGGCTAATTTTGGTATATTTTATGCCACCATTTTACCGCCAAATGCGAGTAAATAGAAAAAAAAACGTTTTTTTCTCGCAAAGTTTGGGTTTCTCACTGAAATTATTTACATACTGCATACACAATCATGGCACAGACGGTTGTAAAAGCTTCTCTTTTAGAAATAGCAGACATGAAATAGCTTTTTGGTAATTAGAAGGCCACTAATTGCAGTTGCGCACCACACTTCTATTATTAATGTAATTTTTTTTTGTATTGTAGTGTAGTGGTCCCACCCCGAGATCACAAGTTAGGAAACCGTCATTCCTTTTTCTGTAGTGTAGCTGCCCCATCCCTTCCTGTCCCTTTATTTTTATTTTCAGTAGCGTAGGGCCCTCCCACTCCCTGCCTCTGCTGCTGGGTCACCCACCTGTCTCCTGCCCTCACATAGTGTCACCGTCTGTAACAATCAAGCATCTACCCTCATATGGAACCGGAGCACAGATCGGGAACTCCAGCTCCCAGCTTTAACTTAACAGCCGAGACTGCTGGAGCTTCCTGAAGCTCAGATACGTTGTGAGGTATAATAGGCAAATTATCGCACAACTTATATTTATGTCTTTTTGGGTGAAGGGGTTATTTTTATTAGGCAATAATTGCAGAATTAAGACAGACAGACACTAGGAAGACATATAAAATAGGGAACTCTGATTACCTGAAGAAGTTTACCATATGATTGATATAACAAATCTGTTTTTAATTCATATTTATAGTTCAAAGAGTTATAAGCTTACAATAAATCTGAAGGAGGTTGAACTGTAGGGAATAATAAGATAAACCAATATGAAAAATTACTAACAGTTATGTAACTTCTGGCCTGACGTCCCTGGCCTCTCAGCAGCAAGCCAGAGAAGCCCCTGAACTCTCCACGGCAAGCCAATAAAGTACAGGTGAAAAGTTTAACAAATATGAATGATTAACAAATTAAACTTTTCTATTTAAGAGAGTTCTGGCATACAGCATGTCATACAGATAGTTTGGTATTATTCAAAGTTGCACTTAATAAATTAAAATAATCAGAAAAATACGTGTTAGACAACATTTGAGAATAGGAGATATGCTACGAGCATAAGGCACACCTGTTTTGAATGTATTATCATATTTTTAATGATATATAACCAAATCAGTAATGGTCTGATATAACTGGAAAATATAATCTGAAAGCTTATTTTTCTAAAAATGAAAACCATGATTTAAAAATCGGTCTTACTGACTAGTGATTTAAATCAAATCCACCATGCACAATAAAACACCATCACCTGTACAACACCCCACAAATTTAAAGTGCTGTGTCAGATGATCCAAACTAATTAGGATTGTTGCTGCTAAAATAACATTGTTGGGTAACTGATGAAAAAAAGATTTTAACTGCCTTTTATGGTCCCATATTATTAAATCTGATTCATGTTCAGATACTGTCTGTCACAATAGCATGATCTAATCCAGTGTGCTATGCTGGACAGGGTAATGCTTCATACACTACGAGCTCGATTTATCAACCCATGGTGGACAGGGGTGTACATATTCGCCCCTGTCCGACCTGAGCTCTCCTCTGGCAGGCAGCAATCCGCTGCTGGAATTTAACATTGCACACAAACGTTCCTTTGCAACCCCGCCCTTCCTGCCCATGCACAGCCAAAATACATAAACCCGGGGAGATTGAAATTCTCCACCTAAGAGGTCGAGAACAGGGTTTGGAAGCAGCAGTCTGATGACCCCCTAGTCTAATGACCGCTGCTTGATAAATCCTGACTGCAGGTTTTCTTTGGCAAACCTGCAGTAATATGGGGGAGAAGGCTTGATAAATTGAGCCCTATATACCAAGTTCTCTCTTCCAAGGTGGAGGTTACCATAACAGATTTAATTATGCAAGCTTTGGTCAGACAGAAAATTTACAAGTATCAGTAGAACAATATCCTGGCTAATTTACATGATAATTTGAGCATGATGTCACTAGAAACTAATAACAGAAACACAGCACTGGGGATTATTACTGTGTATCCATGCAGAATACTGGGAAGAGGACACAACACAGAGATTAATTTACTCCAACAAGCACTGCCATTTAACTTTCCTCAAGCCAAGTAGCATATTGGAAATTGTAATTCTCACAAGGGGTATAGAGGAAGCAAGAAATACGATTGTCTTTAATTGCAGTCTAATAAAACTGGGCTGCTGCAGGGGGCGGAGCCAAGCCGTGCTGGGACATGGCTGTGTTCTAACTAAGCTCCGTAGCTGTCGTAGCTCAATTTCCACATAAGGGGCAGGTGGTGGCTCCAATTCTAGTACAATTCACTTACCGACACCTGGGACATGACACCGAACTAGATTTGGCTTATTACGGACCCACAGAGAGCTTACCACAAAAGAACCCAGGCCGGTCTGATGAACATGCGGCCACCATCTTGAGTCGCAATACAGAAAAGGGCTTTGCTGATCCGAAGACGGTGCCTGTGCCTAGGCGGATTGATCACACGATCAGTTCAGCAACTGGAGGTCTCACCTACCTGATATTTTCACACGGCTGTGCAGTCTTGGTCGGATGCCGGCCTCTGAGGTAGTGAGTTTTACATGTTCCCTTAGAGGGAATAATATTAAATGGGACTTAATTATACCTTGTAAGAGAGAATCGGGTCACTTGGAGGTGAAGATTGTTGTTTGAGCAGTGGAGGTCTGAGGGAGGATTTTGTAATACGGTGCTTTTTGATTTACCAGACGTTTCATCTCATGCACCTCAGGCTGCTTGCCAGTAATGGAAAACATAAGGTGATAGGGAGGTGAAGATTACAGTTATAGCTTGCAGGTATTTTAAGAGAGAGATACATTTGGGATACTGAATAAACTGCTACACATAATCATTGTTGCCTTTAGGGTGCTTACAATACAAGCTTACCTAATAAAGGCACATATACCTGAGCACCAGTGTGTATATGCTTTCCTGGACACAATAACTCGGTCATACAGCAACGTGAATAAGGACTTCAGAACATAATACACTGAGGTTAGCGGAAATCTGGGGGCATACCTTTGTGTTTCTGTGGAGCTCACGGATATGTCGCAGCGTAAGGGCCCAAAAATGGATAAACCAGCCAAATCGGCATCAACTACTCCCTCAGTGACTGCTTTTTGCCCACACTTCTGAATTAGCAGCTCCTGACTTATCCCAATCTAAAGATAAACTCACATCTGACCCTCAGATGGATTCTCTAGCTTTACCCCAAACCACATTACAGATGTTGCATTCACAGCTAGCAGACCTCCCTTCTAAATCTGACCTTGCATCCTTAAAATCTTTTATAAAGGAGGAAATGAGGGACCTCAAGAAAGATCTAACAGATAAGGGTTCTAGAATCAAATATCTTGAAGAGGGACAAGAAGCTCTCAATAACCTTGTTAGCTTGCTCGAATACTACTCAAATATCAATACAGGATTCTATTGTACAAACACTGCAGGAAAAGTTAGAAGACTTAGATAATCGAGGAAGACATAATAACCTCAGGATAAGAGGTATCCCAGAAGAGGTCCAACAAGACCAATTAAAACCATATCTAAAGGACTGGTTTGCTTTTTTACTCCCGAGGGCACCCAACCTCCAACCTGAGGATATTGAACGAATACACAGGGCCCTCCGACCTCCTTCAAAACCACCAGCACCACCAAGAGATGTGATTATAAAGTTTCTACGTTATACCACCAAAGAAGACCTTTGGCATACTGCTCGGTCCAGAAGAGAAATCATATTCAGGGACAATTCTTTACAAATTTATCAGGATTTATGCCCTCAGACCATTCAGAGAAGAAGAGAGGTGAAATTTATCACCAAGACCCTTCAAGAAAATAGTATTAGTTATTGATGGGGTTTTCCTTTCAGTTTAATTGCCACTCACAATGGCTCTCAAGCAATATATAAGGGTTTCCAAGACTTAGACACTTTCTCCAAGAAATTAAACATCAATATTGTCCCACCAGAGGACAATGTATTGGAAGCTCCTCGATCTGGAGACACTCACTTGGAGGTCCAAAAGAGCAATGTTCTCAATGGACAAGATCACAACCTAAAAGAAGGAAAACAGACCCTCCTCTGTCAGAGGGCTCCCGCTGATTTTGTGAACTGGACCTTTTTTGTAGGCCCTTATGGGCTTCAATATTAACCTTTATAATGTGGCTTAGCTTAAGGCCTGTATTGCTGATCACATGTGGTCCTCTACCAGAGGACACCTGGACGTGAAGGTTGGGTAAGACCCATGTGACTAATATTACTGTAAAATAATGTATAAACTAACCTGTATACTGCTCTAGGGGTTCCTATCCCATCCCTTCACACATAGATGTAAGTTTCTGATAATCATTATACCACTCTCCCTAACTTTTAGACTTGTATCTATGACTGGTAATACCCCTGAGCTACGTGACAGTGATGATACTAAATTTAATTGAGCCTTTTAAAAGCTCTCTTGTCGGGGAATTAAGCAAATACTCATAATCTATACAGTTGTCTCCTTCAATTGGGCCAGTCACCTCCCCATTTTGTAGATTAATTTTTATCTAACTAGATCAAAAATACAACACCACTTCCCCCCAATTAAGGTGTACAGTTCTAAAGATAAACTATGTTTTATAAAAGTTTTCTGTTTGTGTTTCTTAATTGTTTTGTTATCTATGTTGATGTTGTCTCACTTGTCCTTGTATGATATCATGTCAGAGACCAGAAGTTCTATCTATAATTTTGTCAAGTTAGTTGGAATAAGATATGTGCTAAAATTTCACAATGATGTCAGATATGAATAATCTTAAAATACTCTCACATAACGTTAAGGGGCTCAATATACCACAGAAAAGATCCATAGCAATTAGGGACTATAAGAGATTGGGATGTGATGTAGTAATGCTCCAAGAGACCCATTTTAAAAGAGTTCATGAACCTAAATCCTCTTTTTTGAAATTTGGCCCTGCATATTTTGCTTCAAACTCCAAACATAACGGTGTTTGTATATTGATTAATAAAAACACCCCTCTCAAAGTTAGTTCAATCATAAGGAACAGGGGGTGCAGATATTTCATTCTCACAGGGATCTTTCATCATAAACATATTACAATAGTCAATATCTACGCACCTAACACAGACTCCCCTAGATTTTTTCACCACATTTGCAAAAGAATTTTGGAGACGTCAAGAGGTAGCCTGATTGTTGGCGGAGGCTTCAATATAGCCTTAGACCCATCTAAAGATTGCTCCACAGGGAGATCATCGACCCCTAGTAAAGTTCTCCATCAAATAAGAACATATCTCTCTTCTCTGGCGGTTCATGACACCTGGCGCTTAAGTCACCCAAATGATAAAGACTATACTTTTTACTCATATCCTCATCAACATTATTTTAGGATAGACTACTTAATGATTGATGTCACCAGTCTCGCCCAGGTTAAGAGTTCAGATAAATACCCTATCACGTGGTCTGACCACGCTATGATTAGTTGTACATTAAACTTCCCGGGTGGTACACACACGCAGCGCACCTGGAGAATAGATGAGACCCTTTTGAAGGATCCAATGGATCGGATTCCGAATCGCAAACATACTAGAAGATTATTTTAAAATAAATGATACTCCAAAACATCAGTCCCCAACATATGCTCATAAGTGTGTCATACGGGGGGAGTTGATAGCCCTAAAAGCAGCTAGGACAAAACCAAGTCTACTTGTCATCCCTTTTGGATGATTTAAATAAATTGCAGGAAATTCACAAGGTTTATCCTAAAGATCGCTCTTAACTAGACAGCCTTGAACACAAAAGAAGGCAACTTAATTGTTACTTAGGGACTGATGCCAAAAGAAATGCTCTGTACCTTGGGAAGAAATTTTATGAGGGTGCTAATAAGCAAGAGAAGATGTTGGCGAGACAGCTTAGAAGGAAAACACTTAGTAGATATATCACACACATTAAAGATGACAAAGGCAAAGACTGGTATACTTCTGCTGACATAGCAGAGAAGTTTAGAAGGTATTATGAATCCTTATACAACTTGAGTCGAGTTGATACATCCCCTACGGATAATGCTATACAGGGGTACCTGTCGCAACTGGGTCTTCCCAAGATTACAATGGAACAAAAAGATGACTTAGATGCCCCATGCACAACAGCAGAGATTCTGGGTGCTATCAAAACACTAAAGGGAGGGAAGTCCCCAGGCCATGACGGTTTTGGCAACGACTATTATATCATTTTTAAGGACCTTTTGACACCCTCTCTCTTAGGTTATTTTCATACTATAGATGAGGACTGTGAGTTCCCCCCTGAGGCCCTGCAGGCAAGACTGACCTCGATACCAAAACCAAATAAATCTAGCTTATATATCTAGAATTATAGACCAATCTCGTTATTAAAATCCGATATTAAAATTTATGCTAAAATTTTGGCAAATCGTTTAAATAGAATATTACCCCAAATTATACATCAGGATCAGGTGGGCTTTGTCCCTTTTCGCGAAGCCAAAGATAACATGGTTCGAAACTTACATTTGTTGTGGCACGCTAGGTCAAAAAATATCCCTTCAATTTGGCTATCTACAGATGCAGAGAAGGCCTTCGACCGTGTCAGATGGTCTTTTCTAAAGCCCACGCTTGGTTCGTTTGGGCTGGGAGATAAGACCGTTCATAAAATTGTTGCCCTATATAGTAAACCAAGTGCCCAAATACCTCTTAATGGCATTGTTTCAGACCCCTGCAAATAAACGGAACCAGACAGGGCTGTCCCTTGTCCCCCTTACCGTTTCCCTGCCTTAGAGACTGGCAACTAAAATCAGATTAAACAAAAATATACAGGGTTTTTGTGTAGGGGGAGAGGTGTACAAGCTATCACTATTCGCAGATGACATTTTGTTTTCTTTAACGGACCCTATTAATTCTATCCCACCCCTCTTAAGAGAACTGGAATTATTCAATAGACTTTCAAATTTTAAAATAAAATGAAAATAAATCTGAAATGCTAGGGGTTGCTTTAGACTCGCAGACGGAAGCCCTGATCTCTGATAGATGTTCATTTAAATGGAGCAAGGGTTCCCTAAGATACCTGGGAATACAGCTTGCTGATAATCTGGACTCCCTATTTTCCTCAAATTATGCCCCAATTAAAACAGCCCTGATGAGGGACTTCTCGTCTTGGACGATGAAGAACCTTTCTTGGTTAGGCAGAGTTCATACGGTTAAAATGAACGCTTTCCCTCGTCTGCTTTACATTATGCATACACTACCTATCCCCATACCTAACAATTATACCCCCCAGATGCAACGACTATTTGGAATAAACGCCCTCCCAGGATTAATAAATCTATAAATGTCCCACTCTGCAGCTCAGGGGGGTTTAGGGGTCCCAGATATTGATTCCTACCGTAGATCCATAATCTTACAGAGAATCCTAGATTGGAGAATCCAGAGCAAACAAGAGGTGGATAATTTTAGAAGAGGGTCTTAGAGGAATACATCTCCCTACTATTTGTTGGAAACACAATTTTAGTGCTATTTGCGGCCAAATTACTAACCCATTCACATGGGAAACACTAAAGGCTTGGGAGCGCACTAATAGTATAAACCCTTATTTGTCATCCTGCCCCGGCCCCCTAACGTCACTTATTTACAATAGTGAATTCTCTCTCCTATCTCTTAACAGAAGTTGGGTGACGGAGGATACAATAAAAGACACTTCAATTGCTCACCTTACTTTAAACGAGCAGTTGTGCACTCAGGACCAGCTGGTGGACAGGGGTCATTCATGGGCTGCAAATTGGTTCACCTATAGAAGGGTACATCACTATGTGACGACGCATAAACACTACTTAAATCTGACGCGACCATTGACCTTGACTGAAAAACTGTTTTCTTCGGCCCCACCACTCAGACATAGTCACTCATATATATACTGCATAATTACACAACCCCCCCCGGGGGATGTGCCATGTTCGATATTTACTTGGGAGGCGGAATTGGGGTTATCAATCACTCCCGGAGTAGCTACCAACATCTACCAGAATACTAAATCTTGCTCCACATCAGCCCGGATAAAAGAACTAAATTTTAAAATTCTACATAAACTGTTTCCCAAAACTAGTAATACGTGCTGGAGATGTGGTCATGTAGGGAATGGTATGGGACGTATGTGGTGGTGGTGCTCTCAGATAAACTCTTTGTGGCGAAAAATAATAACAGAAATAGAGGGTATCCTTTATATGATCCTCCCCTTAGACCCCCTTGTGTGGTTGCTTAATAAATCAATCAAGCTCCCCCAGATGCACTTTAGACCCCTTATGAGAATCATGATAAACAGTGTTAAGGTCTTAGTGGCACAGAATTGGAAGTCGTCGGAGGTTCCTTCCATAGAAATGTGGCAAAATAAAGTCACTGAGTTAATTGAGTTGGAGGAATATGGCTCTTATTCTTCAAATAAAAGGGATAATTTCATAGAACTACAAACTACTTGGGAGCAATATCTTAAAAATTTATAGGACCTGGTCTCTTTTGTGATTAATTTTTTAAACTTAATGTATATCCTAACATGGCCTTTGGATTAATAGAACAATGTTGTTATAGACATCAGGTTACGTTATTATAAGAATGTTTCTGGACAGTGAGACTTATGTTTTATGTTGTATTAAATAAAATAGTGAAAATCTAGAATCCATGACACATAATCTAGTGGGAGATATTTCCATATTTCAGGGTCGGTTGTGAACCAGATCCATATGTAATTTACATTATCTTTTCCCTTTTTTTTCTGAGATTGTACAAGGAAACTGTCTATGTTTTGTAAATTTTCTTTGCTATGGTGTAAAAATCTTGCTGATTGGATTCTCAATAAAAAAGAACTCGAAAAAACAAACAAAAAAAAACTGGGCTGCAAGTTTAAGTCAGTGGCAACTATGTTAGTAGGTTAAAGGGACATAAAAAACAGTATGAACGAACATAAGTTTCTAAATATATAATGTAGCCAAAGCTTACCTGCAAAATGGTTACAGTTTTAACCTCCATTAAGCTCTTTAATTAAGGTATAGTTTTGTTGGCAGCAAGCTCCCTCCTGGGCATTTCCATATATGGAAGGTGCTATCCAGGCCATAGCTTCTGCAGAATGCACTTGTGCATGTGCACGGTAGGGGGCAGAGTCACATGTGACCCGACTAAAGAAGTGCACAGTAAAATACTGAAGCTTTCACAAAGCATGTGACATTATCCGCCTTGGAAATTAGCAAGTCTCTTGGCAACAAACAATAGCAGTACCGATATCCCTCCTTGAGCCCCCAATTGCTTGCATAAGTAATTATCCTCACATGTACAATTTGTTACATGATACCAAAAGGTTTGGAGTAGGACGCTGATAAGGGGGGTGGGGGGGTGGAGCAAGCTACACTTGGTAACACTAAAGTGTAAAGTCACTTTACAGATTTTTGGAAAATTTATTAAAATACTTAAGCTTTTTTTTTTTCACACTGTTTTACCTCAGTTAA
>CAJPDP010918402.1:0-12216 GCA_905336975.1 Bombina variegata variegata
CCCGTATTTTTTCTGTGGGGCGTCTTATTTTTTATTCTTCTGGCACCTTTTCACCCTGATATTTCTTCTACTGTTCCTTGTTCCTCGGCAGAATGACTGGGGGATGAGGGAAGTGGGAGGAGTATTTAAGCTTTTGGCTGTGGTGTCTTTGCCTCCTGGTGGCCAGGTTCTTATTTCCCAAAAGTAATGAATGCGGCTGTGGACTCTTTCCATCTGAAGAAAAGAAAATGATCAGGTAAGCATAATTTAAGTTATTTAGATTGTATTCATATTTAATTATAGATCATATAACAATATTTGATGTCAAAAGAAAAGCCCTATTTGTCCTCTAAAAAAATATATAAGTGTGGGTGCACTTAATGTGAGGAGGTAAATTATGGTTGAACAAACATATAGCTCAAATTCTAGGTTTTGTTTGTGTTCAGAACTTAGACAATTGCCTCCATCCTTAAGGGGTAAAAAAAAAATATATTATTATTTGAAGCATTTATAGGTCTTGCTAATTTAAAACAGTCCATAAATATACCTCTTAAAAACTGTTGTTTGGCTTTCGTTTTTGTGCCCAGTTAGGGCCAAATGTAAAACAGTTGTTTTCACTCATTGCAATCAGTGTGTAATATGTACAAGAGTCAGTTAAACTGTACATACTAATTATAGTATGCAGTATATCCTCCAGAAGTCTTACTTCCTGAGGTAAAATACAGGAAAAACATCAAAAATAAATAATGGATTTATTTTACTTTGCATCTTTACTTTGTTTAGTTGTTTTTTAGGAGGAATTTATTTAAGCTTGCTGATATTTAGCGTGTACCTGTCATAAATTATTTCCCTGTGTATGCTGTACCTAGACCAAACTAACCATAGGTTGTTTGCAAAAATGTTTAACAATACTACAAACATTGTTCCAAACACTTTTGTTATAGAGTGCAAACGACACAAGCACATTCCTGAGCCTGCCTAGGTGTACTCTTCAATAAAGGATACCAAGTGAATGAAGCATTTTCTCTTAATGTAACACATTAATGCATCTTTTTAATTTCCACAGTTAGTAACGCCTTGCTCAATAGCTATATTGCTAAACACTTGTTCAGCCTTTTTGACACAAGTTTTTTCAGATAAAGTGCTATCATGACCCCCTTTGGTGTAGGATTTTCCAGCATTTTTGAGGGGCCAAATGCTGTTAGCAGGTTAAAAACAAAAATAGATAAAGTAATAACATAGTAATTTATATATTTCCTGATTACTTTTGTTTAAAGAACATGATGTGCAAGGAGAGGTTACTGTAAACAAAAAAGAAATGTGTAGTTATTAAATCTGGGCTCTGAGCTAACAATGTCTGGCAGCACCTACTTTTATAAACAAGTTTCAAAACCCCTTAAAACAAAATGCTGGGCAAGGAATGCTATCAAATGCATTCATGCCATTTAAATGGATATCACAATCAGACACAGTGCATTTAAAAGAAAAAAAGCTCTGATTTACTTTTATTATAAATTAACCCCTTTTCTTTTTGTATGCTTTGTTAAAAATGAGCTACTTTTCATGAGAGCATACCTAGGTAGGGGCGTGATCATTTGTTGTACAATATATGGCAGCTTTGTTACATTATACTTTTGCTGTAAACACAGTTGTCATTAGGACCCACACACACACACACACACACAATTTCATTCATGATTCTGATAGAACATACAATTTTAAATAACTTTCAGCTTTACTTTTATTATCAAATATGCTTCATTCTCTTGTTATCCTTTGCTGAAGGAACAGCATTGCACTTCTGACATCATCTAGCTGAACATATCTAGTTAGCCAATCCTAAGTGATGAATGTATGCAGGTACCAATCACCAACTAGCTTCCACTAGTGTAGGATATGTGCGTATTCATTTTTACCAAAAGAACAGAGCACATTTATAAATAGAAGTAATTTTAAAAGTGTCTTAAAATTGCATGCTGTACATAATTTATCTGTACTGCCACATTACTATATAATGCAAAATTCCATCAATGAGCTTAGAATACTATAAAAATGTGGAATATAAACTGATTTGTCATTCAGCTTCAGATGCCGAGAAAAGTGCATTTATCCCATAACACTTTCCCTGCGTTTTTTTTCCTCCAAAATGGATTTAATTTATGTCCCTGTCAGCTCCTTCTCCTGCTCCTTGAGTTATACGATTTTGCTTTCCACTGCCAATGAGTTGTAGTTCTCGTGGTGACTGTGGGAATCTCCTATCCTTTCCTGTTCTTTTGAGAAAAAAATGGTCCAAGTTTAAATGGCAGGAAGTGGCCGAGTTGTTAGAACGAACCTCAATGGCTGCTGATTGTGAGAGCTAGACTAGGCCCTTCATATGACCCTATTGTTTCTCTGAGTCTACGGGGGGATGATGGGATTACCCTCTAGAGACTGAAGGTTATCTGTCTTACAGTAATATGCTCCGATTCTCTTGGCTTTATTCTCGTTTCCAGGTCGTGACTTCATATTTTCTTACTCTGTCAGCTTGATAATGTCATAAAAGTGAACACTGCTATTTCTCATTGTAGTAACTGGCATATAACCCTTGTGATTTTTTTTACCAGTTTGTCATTTTATTCCAAGGATTACACACACCTACTGTAATTTCTTTATATGAGGTTTGGTCTGACATTTTTGCTTCATGAAAACCAAGTAGTTTCCAATAAAGGTAAATTAATTTCACAAATAAAGAAGGAAGTCTCAACTGTGTGATCTTTATGAATGTGTTTAAATGGGGGGGGGGTTCCCTTTTTGGTTTTCAGCGCCAGCAGTTCTCATAAATATGTACTCCATAATAGATGATGAATGGCTGTGTTGTAGTTTCTGCTTTTGCACATTTCCTCCTTGTCATGACTGGGCATTTTAAGATACAATATTTTTTCTTATTTCCCAATCTATGCAATATTGGCCTTACTTACCATAACACCTTGGTAATGAAAATATCCCTTGATGAATCACATTATCCGATTTGTCTGATCTCCAATTAAATGTCTATTTTTGCCATAATTATCTTGTTAGGTTTCGAAATACTGGTAAATAGTAAATAATACTCACTTTATATTGTGTACAGCTGTACTGTTCTTTTAAAGGACTCTGTCATATTTAATTTGATCCATTTAAAGGAGGATTTTAAATGGATATTAAAATTTCACAATTATGTAGTTTTTCTCCTTGTATCCTTTGCTGAAACTTCGCTCTTTTCCATGAGGGCATACTTAGATAGGCTGGGTAGTTTGCACATGTCTTTTACACAATATGGCATCTGTGCTTGTAACAGTGTTATAACGGTATGTTGCAATTACTGCTGCTATATATTGTGCTATAAGACATGCATGCCCCTGAGCCTACGGCTTTATTACAATTTTTTAATGTGTATTTTTGTCTCACAACAGGCTTTTGGCTATAAGTCAGTAGTATTAAAGCCTTAGGGATATGAAACAGTTCTAATTTTGTAAAAATATATATATATGTGTGTGTGTGTGTGTTAAATCAAAGTAAATATAAAAATAAATGGATTGTGTTAAACAGCGAACAACGTACATGTACTTATTTTCTTGCGAAATGAGCTCTTCTGAGAAATTCTTAGTGTAGCCCCTCACTACAGCTAGATAAGGGAGCAGACATGCTGAGAATTTGCTTTCTGCCTCTTCTGAGCATAGGCAGAAACTGACTTCCTGTCTCTCAAGCTTTCACTGAATAGTAAACCATCTCATATTTTATGACATCAAACTAGATAAGCCTCCCTGTACAGACCCCAAACCCCTTGTAGGGCTGTAACAGGAAGTAATAGAACCTGCACAGAGGAAGTTTTAAAAACAAAAATAAACAAAAAGGTAAAATCATTTTAATGAATAATACATATTGTAATGATTTCTATTAAGTATAACCCACTGCCTAGTGCCTTTTTTGTTATAACAATGAAACAGCCCTTTTAATGCTGTTACATTTGTCTAACTCTGCCAGTAAGCAGTGGGTAATACAGTTATGTTCAAACATGTTATCCCCAGAAGTTTAAATTAAACAGTATTGTCTCAAAACTCTCTATACAATATTTTACATTCCCTACTCTTTGATGTGCTTGATAATTGTATTTCATCAGGGGTGGACTGAGCACTCAGTCAATAGGATTTGGACTCAGGGGTCAGTCAATAGGATTTGGACTCAGGGCCCAGCACGCAAGGGGGCTTCTAGTCTGCTGCTTATGTTTCAGTCACAGTTTGTTAAATGAGGTAGCACAGAGGTTGTGACTGTGAGGCGGCGGGAGGCAGCAGGCACACACATTTTATTATGGGACAGCTGTCCTAGTGGTTTTGAGCTGGGGCCGGTAGTAGATTGATAAGGAGTTAGCACAGTACTGACAGCTGAGCTAGCAGTAACTAAGCAATTTAAGGTGGGCAGAGTGGGTGCCCTGTCCCTGAAGTGGGGGCATTATCCCTGGAGTGGAGACCCCGTTCCTGGAAAGGAGGTATGTTTCTCTGGGGACCCTGAAGAGTGGGTTATGTCCCTGGAGTGACTGTGGAGGCCCTGAATATGGGGTCCCTGGCCCTAGATGTTGGGGGTCCTAGTGGGGAAAGGCAAGCAAGGTTGGGGGAGGGGCATAGGAGGTGGGTGGGCATAATTGGCAGGTTGAGTGGCCCCTACCATATATTTTGTCCAGGGGTCTTGGTTGGTCTCAGTCCACCCCTATTTTTCAATTTAGATAGTTTTTAAAAGCTTTATTGAAAAGAATACTCCGTTATAGGAAACCCCTAGAGATAGCATAATACAGCCAATATGAAGGGGCTTCTAGTGAAGCTGTTAATGTTATCCCTGGCTTAGGTAGTATATTGTAAATTAACAAAATATTCTAGGGTTAATAATAGTCAAGAGACATTGACATTAAAATTAAACTTTCATCATACAGTCGTACTTTTTTTACAATTTACATCACTTATTACATTTACCTCTTTCTCTTGGCCTTTCTTGAAGCGTAGCTTGTTTTCATGAAAACATACTCAGGTAGGCTTATGAGAGTGCATGTGACTTGAACTATATGGCAACATTGCAATAATGTTATACATACAGACCACGTGCACAATTCTGAGCCTACCTCTGTATTCTCTCGTGAAAAGCAGCTACATTTCATAATAGGATATCAAGAGAAAGTTAATTTTAATACCTGTAAACGGGAAGTTTTGTTTTTTAATTGTACATTGCGTCATGAAAGTTTAATTTTGATCTCCACGTCCCTTTAAACTTGTATAAGTGTTGCATATCTGTCAGCAGCTAAAACATTTGCAGTGTTCAGATTATAAAGAAGTGATCATTTTTCACTGTGTTTTAGAACCAATTGAAGTAACTAGCGCTGCTGATTGGATCGGATCAGCAGGATGTTCCTCTGGGGACCTGCAGTGCTCTGCAGGTCATGGACGGTACTTCTACTGTGTGTTTAACCCATTTGCAGTCTTCAAATAATGTGCTCTAATGAACTAGATGTCATATTTCAACTATTTGGGCCCTTTAAAGGAATAGTAGAATTTTTATCTGACAAATTTCAAAGTTATGTGTTTCCACTCCTCCTGTATCATGTGACAACCATTAGCCAATCACAAATGCATATACGTATATTTGGTTCATTATTGCACAAGCTCAGTAGGAGTTGGTGACTCAAAAATAGTACATTTTAAAAGACTTGAGTGTCCCTTTAAGTCTTCACAGACACAATACACACTACTGCCAGCTTTCTGAGCAAGCATGGTGTAGAATACTAGTGCACAGAATTCACAGCATATGCTGGTGAAAAACAGTACTAGACGCATTTCTGCTAATGGAAGCATATTGCAGGGATGCTTCTATTTAAATGCACCTCTGTGCATTTCAACTTTGGTCTTTCCTATCCCTTTAATGCTCTCCATTAATACTGTGCAATAAGCCATTACACTAGAAGAAATACTTGTTGTTTTGTATTAATATTATAGAAGTCACTGAACCTCTCATGAGGCCCTCAGAGCCTTCATTCATACTTAACAAGCCAAAAGTGGAAAGGTGTTAGGATTTCCTCTGTCACTTTCAGACACTTAGGCAATGTTTGACCTTTTCACAGACAGAGCATTGCAAGCAGCACGTATCTTTGTAACCTTCAACGGCTAGTTTAGAGGGGCAGGAGTAGAAAGGTAGCCCGGCCTTAAATCTTCCTTGAAAATGTGTTTGGGGAAAAACAAATCCTTGGGTAGGAAGAAGTCATGGAAAGGTTTCCGGCAACATGTTTTTAAACAAGCTGCCCTGATTTCCTGTTGTGTGAAAACAGGTTTTGAGTTCCCACCAGCAGATCTTGCATGCATGTGCTTGTAGTTGTATAATAAACCAGACCACTAGGTGGCAGTAGTGTATTTAGAATAATCATTAATATAGGATTTAGGATACAGGTTCTTGAGCACATATGCTGCCTGCTGCACAAAATACAGTACAGGCTACAACAGTTACAAAGCTGTTAACTTATTTGGCCTTTAGTTTATTTACATTTTTACATACATCTAATATTATTATAATTTTTCTTTTTAAAAAAAGAGTCATGCACAATAAAATTCCATTTACTCATGGAGTTTCTTTTTTTAAGAAAGTGTTTCTCTGCGGCTAAATTGATACTGGGCCATCTTACAAGGGCTCTCAATACCCATCAGGTTTTGTCTGGAAATCATCTATTGATGTCCTTATTGCAGTGCAGGTGAATTCTTATTAGAAGATAAGACCATTCATAAGGTGGCGAGTGTTATCCGTGCTGCCTTGTAGTGCAATGTACGGCACATGGAATAATGTACTGCGCGTGTACAGCAGCAGTTTTTTTGTTTTGTTTTTTTAAAACCACAAAAAAAAAAAAAGTCAGAACTCTGAAAATTGTCCTCTGCAGTCTAAGTGCATTTTGAATACAAGCCAGCTTCAGGCCCATGAACATTCCCCTTACTATAAACACTATTCATAGCACAGGCTTTATCATGTAAGCACAAAATGTGTTATTAGAACATCCCTTCTATTAATGCAAAAGGAAAAAGCACAAAGTCAAGTTGCTCCACAAAAAGTGAAGACCAGAGATTGCAGCATATTTGTGTATACCTATATCACCATCTGGAGCGGCACAAAAACACTTCTTTGCCTGTTTAACTCTACTGGGGTTAAATACATAGTAAAATAAAGTCATTTGATATCGGGCCTGTTTTGGAGACATTATTCTATACTCTCTATTAGTTAAGAGGCAGGGAATACATTAATATGGTGAAGCACTATTGCCCTTTGTTGCTTTAGCCTTTGGAACATACTCACCAATGGGCATTTGTGTTGTTGCAGATATCGGCATCACATTTGTCTATTTTTTTTATATATTTTTTGTTAAATAAACAAAAAACAAAAACAAAAAACACTGCTATCCATCTTCTCCATACTCTTGATGTTTGTTCCTTTTAATCTTCTCAGTTTTTACTGGCCTCTTTCACCAAAGTTGACTTTATTTTACTGAATATTTTTCTCTTGTTAAGTGTATTCAGTCCACGGGTCATCCATTACTTATGGGATATATTCCCTTCCCAACAGGAAGTGAATATATCCCATAAGTAATGGATGACCCGTGGACTGAATACACTACAAGAGAAATAAATTTATCAGGTAAGCATAAATTATGTTTTTAAAATTGCAATTAAATGTATATATTATTATTATTCTTTATTTATAAAGCGCCAACAGATTCCACATCGCTGTCCATGGGTAACAAAGATAAGAGGACAGTACAATATGAGACACCAGACAAATACAGGGGGAATTGGTTGAAGACACCAACTGCGTTCATAAAACTAAGATTCCAAGATAGTTATTTCTATCTCACTAATGTGGGACTTTAACGCCAACCCATAAGAGATTTGCATGGCATAGTAAGACTGTGGCAGTGAAGGGGTTCTCTACAGAACAAAACCTACATTGTATTGTTTTAAACTTTTTTTGTTTATGTACAAAGTCAGCAAACAGGATGCTCTATTTTCCTGAAATAAGCTTCCCTAGCGTTCCCTTCCCCCTTCTCTACCATAAGTAAGATGACAGGGGGGATAAAGGACAACTCCTGATGATCCCTTATTATAAATTTAAAGGGACACTCAAGTCAAAATTAAACTTTTATGATTCAGATAGAGCAGGCAATGTTTAACAACTTTCCAATTTACTTCTATTAACAAAATGTGTCTCTTTATATTTACACTTTTAAGTCATGAGCTCCTACTGAGCACGTGCAAGAATTCACAGAATATATGAATTTGTGATTGGCTAATGGCTGTCACATGATATAGGGGGACTGAAAATAGACATATCTTTAAAAATTTTCATAAAAAAATCTACTACTCATTTGAAGTTCAGACTCAATGCTATTGCATTGTCTTTTTATCATGCATGTGTTGATTATGCAAATCTATTGTATTTTCTGGTTATTTAAATTTAAAAATAGGTGCAAGGAGAAGATGCAATCCCTTGTTTAGAAAGTATCCTCTTATTCCTTAGGCCAGTATGTGTTTTTAACCACAGAAAATGGGATAAACCAATAGGTAAAAACTGCACGGGAGCCATATGCATTGCAGCTACCGTGCAAAACACAGTGATTGGTGGGGTTATGTGACTGCCACTCCTTATTGGCCTAACATCAGCGTTCAGGAACTGCAGTGCTTGCTGAGAAGTACTTTACATGTGGTTTTATCCCTTTTGCAGGTTTAAATGAGCATAAAAGGGAATAACTTAAAGGGAAATTAAACCAGAACTGTTTCTTTCAGAATTCAGATAGAGCTTGCAATTTTAAACACTTTTCTAATTTAAGTCTACTCTCAATTAGTCTTCATTTTCTTGGTATCTTTTGTTGAAAAGCAGGGATGTAGTACGCTTAGAAGCCGGCCCATTTCTGGAGCACTATGGGGCAGCAGTTTTGCAAGAGCATTAGATGGCAGCACTATTTCTAGGCATGCAGTGCTCCAGATGCCTACCTAGGTATCTATTCTACACAGAATATCATGGGAACAAAGCAAATAGAATTAAATTAGAAACTTTTTTTTAAATTGTTTACTCTGTCTGAATCACACAAACATTTTTTGGATTTCATACGTCTTTAAATATGAAGAAAGAATGTTTCTTCTTCTGAATGCATAGATCTCTTTTTAACGTATCACATTGTTACTTTATTTATCTATACTGTAAAGTTTCTGTGTCATTCCTTGGTAGCTTTCTGCAACATGCTGGTGCTCACTACCTGGCAATGCCAGTGACATTAGGGCTGACTTGCGGCCGCCTGTGTATGTCTGCTTCCTACTCAAGCATCAGCAGAATATTGGCTGCAGGTGAAAGCTACAAAGACAGTGGCTTTGCTTTCAAAAGGAAGTAGAGAGGGAACCAAGTGCAATTTATACATTTACCAGGTTCTATAGTTTTAATAGGAAGTAAAGGTTTTGAAAAGTCTTACTTTTTTGCCCATATAAAAACAACAAAACAAACATAACCATATTGCACTTGTACCGTTTTTGTTTAAGCTCATTCTTTTGATGAAAATACAAAATTGTTGTTCCTAAATTGTATTTGCCTTCAAGCAAGTTCGGGTAGAAAACCCTTTATCCAAACTGCTTGTTTAGTATTTCGGAATAGTTTGGATTTTGGAATATTTGGGGTTTTGCATTTGTAAAAGAGGTCAGCTTGAAGAGGGGATACAGAGGTATTCCCTCTCTGAATCACAAAAGAAAATGTTGGGGTTTCATATCCCTTTAATAGTACCAGTACCATCAGAAAGATAGTACTGTACTGCAATCAGAAAGGTAATAGTTATTGTTTTAAAATATATGCTATCATTTGCATCTTTGAACACATGGTGGGGGAAAATTTTAGATTTGAATAATTTTACTTTAAAAAAAATCTTATTTAAAGACGTCTGGATTTCAGAATAAGTTTGGATTTTGTCATTCCAGATTTAGGGATTTGTACCTGTCAGTGTATATGCACTAGGTCTTAAAGTTGGTGATTGCCTAGAAAGGTCTAAATAATTTATTAGCCATATTTTCTTCTAACTGAAACATCCCATTTTCCCATCATGCTTTGCAGACAAGGAGAGTTTAATCACTGATAGCGGGAAGCTCTACGCCTTGGACTTGCTGCTGACCCGTCTGAAATCACAAGGCCACAGAGTGCTCATTTACTCACAGATGACCAGGATGATTGACTTACTGGAGGTGACGTAAGCTGCTCCATATGGGGAGGGTAGGCCGGGGCTCAAAAATTTGGTTTTAATTCTAATGTGTGTTTGTGCACATGTGTGCATGTATTCCAAATGATTTATATACATAGGGCACAACTGAAATAGTCTCTTCTTAAATTTAAAGGGACATTAATAATAATAATAGTTAATATAATACTTAAATGTCTTATGTGGATGGTTCAAAGATGATAGAGATTATTTTTTATTTAAATATTGCAAATTGTACCTGAGCGCTCTTAATTGCAGGGGACAGCTATAAATAGACATGTGTATGCGTCATTTTCGTTCAGTGCCGAAGTAGTCAGACTTTTGTGATGCTCTGATTTTTTTCAGAGCTGAATTTCTTTAGGTGAAAGTGAAGCACACTAAAATCTGGATTTGCACAGTGTGCTTCACTTTCCAAAGAAGAAATTCAGTCCTGAAAAGATCCAAACATCACGAAAGTTGGCCACGTCAGCATTGAACAAAAATGACGAATACACAAGTCTAATAACTATGTGCATTTTCATTGCCTGTGAGTAGGCTATGAGAGGAATGTCATGAGTGATGCACTTGGTTTTGTATGAATAAGAGTGGGAATAATTAGGTACAGGAACTCTGCTTTAATAGCTTTAAAGCACACATACGAGAGAATAACAAGGTATGTATTACACTTCTTATTGTCATCTTAATATGGCTAATTAATGTTCCTTTACAGTGTGAAGTTCTTATGTAATATGTTGTCACTTTCCATACATGTTTCTTCTTAATAGAATAACAACTATTAATTATCATACTGTGTAAAATAAATAAATAAAGCAGTATTTCATGAACTGCTGTTTAACTCAGTTTCTACACAATGAACTACAGGCCTCTCGGGAAGCAATTCATTTATAATTATGTTACTTGCTGGGCCTAATAAGATCTGCATTGCATTTTGCAGTGGGTATTAAGTGGACACTGTATTGAATTATTTATTTTGTCCATAGGACAAAGCAACATGTAAACATTTTTTTTTTTGCTTGAAACCAAATAACATTTAAACCAATATACCTGTTTCACTTGTGCATTTCATACTAATGCTAATTGTATGAGAGATACTTTCTACTATTGCTTAGCTAGGATTAAACAATGAGCGTTGTCCATGAGTGGTTAAAGGAAACCGATTACTTACTGTCACTCACTACTTATTTGAGAGTATTGGTGCTATGTATATACATGACTTGTGCAACCTCATATCACATGTGTTATTCCTCTGGATCCTGTCTAAACAGATCCCCACAGAATTTAACCAGGATTTTTACTTAAAGGGATACTAAGCCCACATTTTATGTTCTATCTAAATTAGGAAAGAAAATGTTGGGGTTTTATGTACCTTTAAACCCTTGCGCCAATCCGACGTATATATATCACGCGGTACATAGCCCATCGTACTGCATAATGTATATATACGACCAACCTTCAGGAAGCTCCAGCAAGTGTTAACCGAGACTTACTCTTCCTGGGCTGCAGGCACCTGCCTTCATATGGAAACAGAGGGTAATCGGTGCTCCTTTACCATATGAATGATATTAGCCTGATCATTACAGACAGTTACATGGTCTGTGTCACTGTCTGTAACAATCTCCTTCAGTGCCAGTGGGAGGTGCGGGAGGGAAAGAGGGAAGGAGGGTGGTCGGCACAGCGGAGGAGGGAGGGAATGAGTGGGAGTGAGGAAGAGAGTATCGCCTATTGATTTTGTGGTCTCTCTGATGGGAAATCTTTTCAAGGGTTGTCTGTTATCGGTCGTAGGGATTCATCTCCTACCTCCCTTTTCAGATCGACGATATACTCTTGTATACCATTACCTCTGCTGATACTTTTTCAGTACTGGTTTGGCTATCTGCTATATGTGGATGGGTGTCTTTCGGTAAGTATGTTTTTCTTATTTAAGACATTTTCAGCTATGGTTTGGCGCTTTATGTATTAATATAAAG
>CAJPDP010918618.1:0-10087 GCA_905336975.1 Bombina variegata variegata
ACATTCTTGCATTTCAAATAAAGATACCAAGAGAATGAAGAACATTTGATAATAGGAGTAAATTAGAAAATTGTTTAAAATTTCATGCTCAATCTGAATCACGAAAGAAAATTTTTGGGTACAGTGTCCCTTTAACGCTGCTTTTTCACTTATACCGCAAAACTCATAATCTTGCCCTTTATTAGTGTAGAGAAAGGTTACATCCACAAAGTTATGGGACCAAGCCATTAGTCATGTCTCCCAAAATATTGTGAATATAAATAAAGTGGTTTTTATTTTGGACAAGTGCTTTTTGCCTTTTATGTACTTATAAATAGATATTCTGTATAAATCTATACCTATATATAATTGTATATACTGTATAGGTATAGATATATAATTTACCAAAAAAAAATCAGCTATATGTAGAAATATTAATAATTAGAACATATTCTGCTATGTGAAGAGTATTGGAATGAGAAATATTCATATTTTCATTTAGGGTTAGCGCACTTGAAAATATGCAGTCGGGTTTACGCGTGAGTAGGGTGCTCCATTGACTTCTATGGGGAAATACATCAACGAATGTACACTAGATTTTTCTTTGCATATATGTTTTGTATATGATCCATTTATATAGCCCATCTGGGAGTGTTTTTGTAACAATGTTTAGTTTTGCTTATTTTTTATTCCAAATTCTTTTTATTTGAGAACAAATCATGTGAATTACATGTTACATTCGAATAATACAGAAACAACAAGCTTAATTGAATCATGAATAAACAGTTCCACTTAAGCAAACATGATTCTCAGATTTTATATTAACAAAATAAATTATAACTTCAGGTCCCGTAAGGGATGCATATTATTGTAATTTAGTTACAGAACAATATAACTAGTTAAATATTGGTCTAACACTCAGATGTTTTTAACTCTTTTAAGAAATAGCTCACCATAGGTCATCTATTGTTGTATGCCTAACCTGGGTTTTGGCTTTATTTCTAGTTTCTCTCGTCTTTTTAATAGGTACTGATCCCAGATACCTTGGGCTGCAATGTATGAATCTCTCATATTATTTTTATAGGAACCGTATTCCTCTAGCTCCATTAACTCTGATACTCTACCTCTCCACGTGTGTAAACTTGGGGGTGCACTGGATTTCCAATGCTTAGCTATAATGGACTTCATGCTATTTATCATTATTTGGAATAATATTTGGTGTGCTTTGGAGGGGAGCTTCCAAAATTTATTAAGTAGGAAAATTAGGGGGTCTAAGGGAACAGCAATGTCTAGAGCATCTTCCATTTCCCCAACACTGTCTCTCCATAACTTATTTATCACGTTACACCACCACCACCACATATGCCCCATTCCACTACCCACATGCCCGCATCTCCAACATTTATTTGTGACTGTAGGGTACAGCCTATGTAGACGCCTTGGAGTAAGATACCAGTTATGAAGTATCTTGTAATTTAACTCAACTAAATAAGCCGAAGATGATTTTGTATTTCTAAAAATATTTACTGCCGTGTGAGGAAGTATTATAGTTCCCAACTCCCTTTCCCAGGATTCAATTGAGGTAGGGAGATTGCCTGGAGGGGGTTGTGTTAAAATGGCATGTATCCTGGACAGAGTGTGCTTCTTCTGGAGGCTAGCTGTAAATAATTTCTCTAAATTTGTGAGGGGCCTTAGCATATTATTGCTGTATTTGTGTGTCGTTATGTAGTGGTGTATCCGTCTGTAATTAAACCAATTTTGGAGCCATGTAAGCCCTAGTTCTTGTAATTGCGTTTGAGACTGTAGGTGGTCGTTGTTAGTTATTTGGTGGATATCTAACTCTGTGATGTTATTACCTGGTCCATAGAACCCCCCCAAATCCACCACAAAAAATTAATTGTTATAAATCAAGGAGGTCAATGGGGAGGGATTGGATGAGAAATATGGATTTTGTCTATTTGCTACATTCCATTGCTGTATTGTCTCTCTGGTTATAAGATTAATTATATCCTTAGATAAAGATTTAAAGTTAGGTTGCCAGCATAAAGTAGATAATTTTATCACTACGTTTAATCTTTCCGCTAGCTCAATCCATCTCTTCTGCGTCTTATGTATCTTCCAATCTAGTATACGTTGAATAAAAACCGCTGCTCTGTAAGAGTCTATGTTAGGGACTCCCAATCCTCCCTGATCCCTGGAATGCATCATGGTCCTTCTATTAATTCTAGGTTGCTTGCCTTTCCAAATAAAAGAATGGAATATCTGTTGTACCTGAGATGTATATTTGGGTGGGAGGGGAATTGGGAGAGTCTGCAAAATGTATAATAATCTGGGGAAGGCATTCATTTTGATAGTGTTAATCCTCCCTAACCATGACAGGCGTTTAGAATTCCAAGAGGAAAGATCCCGGCCCAGAGCCCTCCGTATCGGAATATAGTTTAATTTATAAATCATGTCTATGTCTTCTGCTAGCTGAATGCCTAAATATTTTATAGAATTCACACACCATCTAAAAGGGCAGTTTTTTTTTGATCTGGAGTTCCATCTGCGGTGGGAGAGAGACTCCAAGAATCTCGGATTTAGAGTGGTTGATTAAAAAGTTTGTAAGTTTGTTGAATAATCTCAGTTCCTCCATGAGTGGAGGTATGGACATATAAGGACTAGTAAGAGTGAATAGAATATCGGCAGGGAACAGGGAAAGTTTATACTCCCTCTCCCCCACAGTCACACTCGCAACCTCTTTATTAAGTCTAATCTTAGTGGCTAAGGTTTCTAACAAGCAAACAAATAGCAAAGGGGAGAGAGGACACCCCTGCCGGGTGCCATTCGAGATTTGAAAGGGTTGTGAAAGAATGCCATTAAGTGTTATGCAGGCGCTGGGACAGGCGTAAAGGGCAAATATTCTATGCAGCATGACGTTCCCCAGACCAAATGACCGCAATGTCAGCTTAAGGAACGACCAGCTCACCCGATCAAAGGCCTTTTCCGCATCGGTGGAGAGCCGCACTGCAGGTATTCCCTTTGCCTTTGCGTGCCAAATTGAATGCATATTGCAGACTGTGTTATCTTTGGCTTCTCTATGGGGAATGAAACCAACCTGGTCCTGGTGAATTATTGAGGGGAGAATCAAATTTAGCCTAGTCGCCAAAATTTTTGCATATATTTTAATATCAGAATTTAGGAGGGATATTGGCCTGTAGTTGGGTATCTGGTCTACGGGTTTACCTGGCTTCGGGATAACTGCAATATGTGCTTGTAAGGCTGAGGGGGAGAAAGGATTGTTTCTATCTATGTCTTGATAATAAGATAATAGGTGAGGGGCTAGGATGCTTTTAAATTTAGTATAATAAGCGTTCCCAAAACCATCAGAGCCTGGGGCCTTCCCCAAAGGGAAAACAAATATGGCCTCCTTTACCTCCTTGAGAGGAAACGCCAAATCCAGTTCTGTCTGCTGTTCTGCAGTAAGGGAGGGGAGGTGCAATTGTGATAAATATGTGAAGATTTCCTGTTCAGAGGAGGATGGCTGATCCATCCCCAGATTATATAACCCTTCATAGTATGTTCTAAATTTATCTGCTATGTCTCTAGAAGAGGTCCAGGTCTTCCCTTTCTGGTCCCTTATTGTCATGATGTAGCATTTGTTAGTTCGTTGTCACAGTAGTCTGGCTAAAAGTTTACCCTGTTTGTTATTGCCCTCGTAAAATGTTTTTGTCAAGGAATAGTGCTGCGCGTTTGGTCTCATTGCCAAGGAACAAATTAAGTTTGTCCCTCTTGTGCTGTAAATTGTCCAGAAGGGATTGATTTCCCAGGAATCTTTTATGTATGCCTTGTAATTTATCCAGATCTTCTAGTAGTGTATTTAATAATTGGGTTCTTTGCCTATTTCTTGCAGCTTTCAATGCTATAATTTCCCCTCTAATCACACATTTGTGTGCTTTCCATACAAACTGCAAATCTACATCCTGAGTACAATTTAAGTTAAAATAATCTACTAAGGAGTTGGCGATCTGTGTGCAAATGATCGGATCGTTCAAGAGGGTTTCGTCTAATTTCCAGGACTTATCATGACATTGGGAAGTAGGCCATCTGAGGGTACAGCTAATCATAGCGTGGTCTGACCACATTAGAGGGGAGATGTCTGTCTGCTGGACTATTTCTAAACTAGTGACATTTATAAATATGTAATCTATCCTTGAATAGACTCTATGAGGGTGTGAATAAAAAGTATAGTCTCTTGTTGAGGGGTGGGAAAGTCTCCAGGCGTCATGTAATGCCAGATTGGTTAGATTGGATTTAACTGATCTTAATAATTTCTGAGGGACCGAGGATACTCCTCTAGAGCAATCCATGTCAGGGTCCAATGCTAAGTTAAAGTCCCCTCCCAAAATTAAACTTCCTTTTGCACAGTCTAATATAGCGTTCCTGATAGTGCAAAAAAATTGTGGTGTTGGGTTATTGGGAGCATATATATTAGCTATCGTTATTACTTTAGTATAAAGCATTCCAACCAAAATAATAAATCTCCCTTCTTTATCTTTGAGTATATGGGTTAAACGAAAAGGGATATTCTTCCTAATTAGAATGCCCACTCCATTGTGCTTGGTGTGATTGGATGCTAAGTAAACCTGTCCAAATTTATTAAAAGACATTGTGGGTTCTCGTCCCCTTTTAAAATGAGTCTCCTGCATAAGGATCACATCACAGTGGAGTCGCCTATATTCCCTCACAGCCATGGACCTCTTTTGAGGGGTATTTAGTCCCTTGACGTTTTGAGAAACTATTTTTATTTTTAGTGGGGCGCCTGCCATTATTTTTGTATTAAAAGAATTGGAGCACATTTTTGGTATCGAGAGACCCAGAGTGTAATGCATCTTGCCCTGGTATGACCTATGGTTGGTACAATGTACTTAGCAAACAGACTGCAAAAATAAAGAACACTATTTCCTAGAATTTTAAGACCTGTAAAAGGAAAACAGCAACCTAGAAATATAAATTCAACATTTGAAATAAATTTAACTGTATCTGCCGAACTTAGAACTGTAACAATATAAACATTCACATCTAGATATATGATAAAACAGAAACTTGTGGTGTATATATTTGACATTGTGTACACCATTTACTAAGGGGACGAATGGTGTCAGGAAACCTTCAGAGTTTAGCTAAATATTTTTATTTCGTATTTGAGGACGAGATTGAGGAACTATGAAAAAGGGTAATTATGAAATTATGGAAGGGGAGTGTTGAAGGGCTATAAACAGTTATATTGTTTAAATGCTGTCATGTAACTGTGGTGTCAGATACCACCGCACCAAACTTGTTGTGATAGCTAAAAATTCCCTAGAGAGGCTCCTATGGAGTGTCTTAATTCTTATCTTAGAGAGAAAATTTCCAGACTATCAAGAGAGCTAGTAAACATAACATTAAACAATCTACAAATGGAGTGGTTTTGAAATGTCATACCACATCCTTTAATATGCTCACAGTCCACAGAAAACTTCTTATCTGTCTGACTCAAGGATCTGTTGGAGGAGGCGGTGGGCCTGTTTTGAGTCTCTTCGAAACTTTGAACCAACTAGGACATTGTTCCTTAGGCCTGTCTCTACGTTGATCCACTTGTGGCGTCGGAAGTTCTTGGACTTTCTCTGGAGGCGGCTTCAAAAGTGATGTTAAGCTTCTTGGTCAAAAAGTCTAGGTCATTGTAGCTTTTGTATACTATTTGGGATCCATTGTGATGGATATTGAGACTAAATAGGAAGCCCCAACGATATCTAATGTGGTTTTCTTGGAGTTTTTTAGTTATGAACTGCACCTCCCTTCGCCTTTGTATGGTTTGAGAGCATAAGTCCTGAAAAATCTGCAGCGAGTGATTTTGAAAGGAAATAGTTTGCCTGGACCTGGCCGCCTGCCAGATCTCCTCTCTTGCTGTAAATTTCAACAACCGCAGTATGACATCCCTAGGCGGGGCAGGGGGTTTAGAAGGAGGCCTCAAAGCTCTATGAATACTCTCAATGTCCTCATTTGCAAGTGGGGCAGTTCTGGGCAGAAAATATTGGAATAATTCTTTAACATAGGATTTTAGATGTTCTTGTGGAACCTCCTCTGGGATACCCCTGATTCTTAAATTGTTCCTCCTCTCCCAATTGTCTAAATCTTCCAGCTTATCTTGCAAAGTTTGGATCATGGAATCCTGAATAGATAGTTGCTGGATCTTAGAGCTGACTAGGTTATTTAAATTGTCTTGGCCATCTTCAAGGTACTCTATTCTTGAGCCCATTTCGTTAAGGTCTTTTTTTAAGTCTCTTATTTCTTCTTTAATAAAGGTCTTAAGTGACTCAATATATGTCTTAGAGGGCAAACTTGCTATCTGAGATTGGATGGAAATCAGAGAGTCTCTCTGGAGACCAGCCACCTCTGAAGATGTATCAGCGAAGTTAACTTCTTGCGTCTGAGGCATTTCTGGTGTGGGGCCATCTTGTGTATGAAAAAAGGTGGAGACCGAGGGGGTCAAGGCAGGGTTTTTGTTTTATTTATCTGGCTTATTTCCCTTCTTGGAAGCCATTTCATCTATTTATGATTTAGTATAGGGCTGCGTGAAACTAAGGTGTTGTCTCTTTAAGGGTTGTTATCTTTGATGAGGGTGCAAGATGCACAAGTATGCTGAATTTATTCTGTGCAGAGGATTGTGTGCCTTTGTCTTTATTGTCCTTGTCTCTGCATAAAATCACTGCCTGTGCGTATGAAATGTCACCCACGTGGGTATCTGTTGCACTTTAAATCTGTTGCTGAGATACTGTCCTACTTAGGGGAGTTGTCGTTACTTGGGGTGCAAAATACACAGGTACGCTGAATGTCTTCTGTTTAAAAGTTTGTGACTCGTTGTCTTTGTTGCCCTTATCTCTGCAAAAAAATTACTGTCTGTGGGTGTGTAGCATCACCCACGTGGTTATCTATGGCACCTTAAAACTGAAGTATAGTTACTGTCTTTTTATGATGAGCTATCTTTGCAGAGGGTACCGGGTACACAAGTATGCTGCTTGAATCTTATGCTTGGGAATGATACACTTTCTTTTACCAGTCCTTTTCCCTGCACAAATGCACTACCCGTGAATATAAAGTGTCCCCCACGTGGATGCCTGTTGCCCTGTGGGCCTGATAATTCCTAATCAACTGAGCACTAAAACCTTTGCCCAGAATCAAACCCCTCAATGCCCTCCTGGCTACCTTTATTGTGCCTATGAATGTGGGCTCTCCCTGAATTGCTTCGCCCTGTACCTTTAATGGCATGTTTCCAGGAACGGATTTCAATAGCTCCCGATCAGGCCCGACTGCCACTCTCACTTCTGCACTTGACTCACTCTCCGGAAAAAGGTGATCCGTAAATCCGGAGTTGTATTGCGCTGTTCGTTGGGCTGTTTGCGATGTAATCGCTCCTCTTGCGCAGACAAGCCAAAGGGGAAAGAGACAAAATGGCGCCCGCTTCTCTCACTGACCTGCTCTCTTCCTCACGTAGGAGTGGACTGCTCTGTCCCCAGAAGTCAGGAAAGTGACTGGGCTTGCCCCGCGACTCCCCAGCCATATTTTTATTAAATTATGTCCCCAAATCTTGCTGGCTAGTGTACTCTGAANNCTGCTGCCATGTCCCAGCACAGCGAAGCTCCACCCCCCTAGTTTTGCTTATTTTTTAATGCCATTGTGCTGATTTTTAAACTCCTAACCAAGCCCCAAAGTATTAGATGTATACACGCATGTACAGTCTACTGCTTGCTTCTGTTTGTGTATTCTGTCTTTTCATATGTAGAGAAGGGGGGAGGGGAGAGTATCTGCTCCCAGCCCCTTTCACTGGGTGCCCCAGCTTAACATAGTCAACAGTGCTAAACTTGGAGCTTCTAAGTCAGTTTTTATAAGGTTTTATTCTGGATTTTTAATATCAATATCTGTGCATATTCTTCTTTATAGTAGTGTCTATTACATGCAGTTATATGAAAATTTGTGTATACTGTCTCTTTAATGAGCACAACCATTTATAGAGGACATAAATTACAAGAAACACACAATCCTATTTTCCAGTACCAAACATTTTAGTAATGAGAGAGATGATATTGAAAACAACAATGTAATATGTCCCTCATACATACAGGGTAGGCTCTTAAATAACAATTTTAAGGACCTTTTCCCTATAAGATGTGTCAGTTCATTCAGTGAAATTGTATTTTTGATTCACCAAGGATACCTTTAACATGCATTTTGACATCTTGGCATGCAGAAGGGCAACTAATCTTTTCTGAATTTGAATTCCAATATTTGAAGTTTAGTCAAACAAGTAAGGACCCTTTGTGTTTTGGAACAATGTAAAGTGATATGTTTGAATTACTTAAACTATAATAAAAAGAAATTACATATTGAATTGCTTTACTTAAAGAGATAGTCTATTCCAGAATTTTTATTGTTGAAAAAGATAAATAATCCCTTTATTACCCATTCCCCAGTTTTGCATAACCAACACAGTAATATAAATACACTTTCTTTCCTAAGATATGGAGANNACTCCTGGCCAGCAGGAGGCGGCGAAGAGCACCACAGCAAAGCTGTTTAAATATCACTCCCCTTCCCACAATCCAGTCATTTTCTTTGCCTTCGTCAATGGAGGTGAAGTTTTGGTGTCTGAAGATAATTAGATTTCATTTTGCTACAAGCAAGTTTTTTGGGTATAGCTGTAGCCCACGTCAATCTCTGCAGTAGAGCAGTGGTGGCTTTAAAGCAGTTAGGAACTTGTAAGGTGGGCCTTGCTTCGTTTTACTAACATTTTGTTGCCGTTGGTATAGAAAGACAGAGTAGTTTTACTCTGTTATTTCTTTTTTTCTTCAGGTCTCTGTAAGGAGTGTGTCCTTTCACGCCTTGTGACCTGTCTTACTGCCGGAAAGCTAGACTGCAGGTAAGTGCCTTTTATCTTCTAAGTACTGGAGGTTTAAATACATTTATTGGTATATATATATATATATATATATATATATATATAATATCCTTTGTAAGGCTGTTACCTATGGCAGTGTGCATGCACTTAAAATTGTATGTGAGAGAGACTGCTTCCTCTTTATTGGTCATGAAGGGGTTAACTAGTTTTGTGGGGCTAATTTTAATTAGTACAAAAATGTACTTTATGATTTATGGGTGTTTGGTGGCTATGTTTCAGCTCTTAGTATCCCAATGGCTCTGAAAGAATGCTAGAGGAAAATTGGCTTTTGATTTTTCTGTTAACAGTTCCTGCAGTGTTTTTATTGCTGTGCGATATGTCTGCATAGCTCTGTGTGGGTTTGAGGAAACGGCTCTGGAAGTGCGTGCTTTGTTGTGCAGTTTCCCTTCTCAGGCCGACCATGTGACTTCCTCTTTTCTCTTCTGCTCATAGACGGAGCGGTGTCGAGCTGTGCCGGTTCATTTTGGGTGTTGTAAAAGCCTGTCACCTATCTTTTCCTAATGTCCCCCCATTGTTATCAGGAGGGCAAGTAGGAGTATCTCAGTCAGCTGAGGGGTAGAGTTTTCTTTGGGGGTATGTTTTTCTGAGCGTTATACCACTCTGTAAATATTTAAAGGGTCAGTACTGGTTAAAATTAAGGTCACAGTGAGGCCCATATTGTTTTGCTCATGCAATTTTGTTCCTCATATCTAGAAAGAACTTTATTTTAATTTTATTTTCTGATAATGTCTCTCAGGCCATGCCACAGCTTTCTCCTCTAGTTTCCCAAGCCTCTATGGCATCACATACAGTGCCCTGCAGTTACTCTCAGACTCCTGGAGGAGTTTATTTGCCTGCAGAATTTGCTGCTCTGGTATCTTTGGCATTATCTGCCTTTCCTATGCTAAAGGGAAAACACAAGAGGAAAATTAGAGAATCACATAGTAGGGTTTCTGTTTCAACCTCTGCTACTCAGGTTGCCCTCCATCATAAGTCTGATGAGGAGGATACACCGGTAGTATCTGAGGGTGAAATCTCAGATTCGGACAGTATAATTCCTTCATCTGAAGTAGTAACCTTCAGATATTGGGGGGTAGTTATCATCGTGTCAACTTTTCTGCCTTCGCCTGCCCAATACGCCCACCTAAGCTCGCC
>CAJPDP010918823.1:0-12915 GCA_905336975.1 Bombina variegata variegata
TACCGGCGTTAGGAAGATCCCATTGAAAAGATAGGATACGCAATTGGCGTAAGGGGATCTGCGGTATAGAAAAGTCGCGGCTTGAAAGTGAGTGTTAGACCCTTTCCTGCCTGACTCTAAATACCAGGGGGCGGCCAAAACCAGCGTTAGGAGCCCCTAACGCTGGTTTTGACGGCTAACGCCAAACTCTAAATCTAGGCGTAAGAAAGTTGTTTAAAATTGCATGCTCTATTTAAATCATGAAAACATGTTTTGGGTTTCATGTTCCTTTAAGGTGTTTTAACTCCTTAGTGGAACATTAGCTTTATGTTAACTCTTTTGCAAGGGATGCAAAAGCGAAATTTGAATGAATCTGAGCAATTTATGTTTGCATTACAATGTCCATGTAAATTTGTGTTGTAGGTTATTTTATTTTAAAATATAGTTGTTTACTAATAAAATACATAGGTAAATATCATTATGTATGAGCCATATTTAGTTACTAAAATAAGAAAATGGAGAAGAACACAGTTTTATACAAGTTTTTAGTATTGTATTTGCAGTTAATACTCCAGCATAAGTAAATGGTAAAATGAGGAAAGTGTATACACTCAATAGTTAGTGTTATATCAGGGACACTTACTCCAAGTAACAAATTACTGCCATTAGCACAAGGCACTGAATCCTATTGGCCATTGGCCATGACACATGACCCTCTGCCACCAGCAGCTATGATTTTAGCTCAGCACTGCTGCTTACTTAATTGAACAGTTCCTGGAATGTCCCAATGTGACAGAGTTAGAATGAACAGCCTATAGTACCTGCCAAAACACGCTGCTACTTTCAATAGACTTGCAGGATAAATTAGCGGAGACAGGGCTGTCGCTGTGAGGAGACAAGAAGATTCTCAGCATTCATCTGTCTCCATTCACAGCCATACCACACACTTTTATGGGGAGCTCTCTAAGTAGATATTTTTACATGCCTCAGCCTTGTTCATGTCGTATGATGCCTGGCCTGTACAGGGGGGGACTCCAGGGACTGGTCGCACCTGCTGCCCCCTCCCCGAGTGGCAGACCTCCAGGGCCTGGTCACACCTGCGATCCTTTCAAACAATCCTTTAGTAAAACTTATTAAATTATTTATCTACAAAAAGCCCCTATAGAACTCCATTGCTAATATAAACTGAGCGGGGGAAAAAACTCCTTCACAAAATGGCTAAATTTGGTTTTATAAACTTTTTTGTAGGGTTTTTATACCTTTAATGGTAAAGAGAGCCGTAACCTAACTTTTTCACCTCATTAATCAAATTGTTCTCCTATTATCAATGCCATATTATGCACCATCTTTGTCAGGGGGGGACCACCACCAGAATTTACACTATATAATGTCTATGGTTCCTCTCATGTTTTCTAATAAACATTACACTGGTAGATTGTCTTTAAGAATATTTGTTAAATGGATATCAGTTGGACTGTCTGGTATGCCCAGGAGACTAATGCTATACTTTCTGCACAATACACAATATTGCTATTAGACAACACCTTTTCATGGGGTTAAGTTTGATTCTCTCTGTGTTCACATCTATTTCTGTTGAAAATTTAACTGAAAATTGACTAAAAATAAAAGTTAATTAATTATTTGACATTTTCTTTCATGAATCAGATTGAGAATGTGGTTCTATAATAAACATTCTAAGAAATGGTTTCTCAATAAATATATTGTTTTATAGTTTTAAAGCAGTTTATTTTGACTGATGCCCCTAAGAACAATTTTTACATAGATTACCCCTAAATATTGTTCATGTTTGATGATTAGTCTACATATAAATGTTGATTTAAAGGGATAGGAAAGTCAAAATTTAACTTGCATGGTTCTGAAAGAGCATGTCATTTTAAGAGACTTAAATGTGCTTTGTTCCCTTGGTATCCAATGATGAAAAAGAATACGCACATATGCTACACTAGTGGGAGCTAGCTGCTGATTGGTGCCTGCACACCTGTGTCTCTTGTGATTGCCTAACTAGATGTATCCAGCTAGCTGCCAGTAGTGCATTGCTGTTTCTTCAACAAAGAATAACAAGAGAATGAAGCCAATTTGATAATAGAAGAAAATTGGAAAGTTGTTTAAAATTGTATGTTCTATACAAATCATACAAGAATATTTTGGGTTTTTCTGTCCCTTTAAAGGAATAGGAAACCCAACATTTTTCTTACATTATTCAAACAGAGCATGCAATTTTAAACAACTTTCTAATTTAATTCTATTATCAATTTTTATTCTCTTTGTATCTTTTGTTGAAAAGCAGATACGTAAGCTTAGGAGCATGCCTATTTCTAGAGCACTATATGGCAGCAGTTTTGTAAGAATGTTATCCATTTGCAAATGATTCTGAATGAGATGCTGTTACAAATTTTCACTATTTCTCCTCAAAGCTAGTGAAATTCTGACATTTGAGGCAAGATAAATCAGACTATTATTATATGCAGGCAGAGCTGGAACTATTGGCAAACTTCATGCAGTTGAGTAAATGTGAAGTTTAATAATAACCAACATAAACAATGAGTCATATTTTGGGCCCAAAGAAGTATACTTTAATTTTAACACAAGCATTTCTCAAACTCAAAACATTTTATTTAATACAGCAATTCTATTAGTTTTCATCCAAAAAATAGCCTAAAATATGCCTGGTTGTTTGTGTTATTTTAACTTCATGTTTGCTCAGTTTCATGAAGGATGGCAATACTTTTTCAGTTGAATGTGTGCAAGCGACGCAACTCAACCTTGCTGGGCTTTAGGGGAAAGGCTGTGGCGGGGCCCACTATTTCAACAATGCCCTTTACGCAAGTTTACAATCATCAGAAGATGAGATGGTAGTCACATAGGAGAAAACTGGATGTCTATGAAAGTTTGTCATTCTTCCCCTTTGGATAGGATCAATCTCCTGTGTTGGTAGGTGCTCTATTCCTTAGGTCCCACTCCGTTTCTTACCCTTAAGCTTGCTTCATGCTGTGTGCTTGGTCCCGCAGACAGGAAATCCCTCAGGAAACTTAGTCTCCTTCATCCGGTGTCCAGGATCAAAGGAGCTTCACCACGGCTCCAAATTACAATGTACAGCCACACTTTCAAAGTAGATCCCCGCACTCGAAATAGAGATGAAAGACTTGGATAGACTCAGTCCATGAATGATGGTAAAAACATGGCTATTTATTCAATGCATAAAAACATTGCATTACAAAAAAGTGAACAGTGAGAGACGAGTCAAACGCGTTTCGTCATACATAAGATACTTTGTCAATGACTCTTAGATGTTAATACATGCATGGATGCTTATATACAGTGAAAACAAACCCCTTTTACCTTAAATAATTTATTAACCCTTAACATCCTTCTAAAAAAGTGGCTACTCAAAACCTATGACAGTATTAAACCTAGGTTCTTTATTATCTCTAATATGTTCAAAAAACTTCTTAAACTTAATTTTAAATGTCTACATACTAATATGAACCTGCATACAACTGCATGTTATCAAATAATTTTACTTGATTTTTATACTTTTTATACAAATTTCATAGACAATTAAAAAAGGAAAACCTTGAAAAAAACTTTTGAGGATAAAATGGAACTAGAAAAATTAATCACTATTATGAATATGATGTGGTCACAAAAGGCTTGATATATAGTATGTGGCTTTTTGTAATGCAATGTTTTTATGCATTGAATAAATAGCCATGTTTTTACCATTATTCATGGACTGAGCTTCCTCTTTGGATAGTCTGTGTGAAAGGATAAGCACAGATTTCCTGTACAAGTATGTTTTTTTATTTAAAGCAAGAGGTAACTGTCTTTGAAAACCTGTCACTATATTAAACAGTGAGCTTGGAATGCCAGGGGGCAAACAGAGGTGCCAGACATGATGCATGGGGAGTGACGCCACTACTAACTGCAGAGCCTAGATGGGGCCAATAGAGGTGTGGGCATGGTCTCGATTGAGACCTCTGAACCCCCTTATTGTGTATATATGTAGGTCAGATACCAACCACTGTTAGGGTTGCTACCCAGCTGGTATTTTACCAACCAGAATTAATAAAGTTCAGGTCAATATAGATGATAAATAAATATAGAAATAAAGATCCTGTCACGCTGAAACATATTCTACGTAATACTTACATTTGTGTAATAATTTATTATTACACATGATACAAAGTTGTGTAAGGTCATAAGGTCAGTGCAGGATGAAATTGCTTTACAAGGGGGTCTACAAAAATTAGAAGAATGGGCAGGTAAATGGAAAATTAGATTTAATACAGGAAAATGCAAGGTTCTACATTTTGGAAGTAAAAATAAGCAGACGACCTACTATTTAAATGGGACTAGACTTAGCAGAATAGAAGAGGAATGGGATTTGAGAGTACTTATAGATAACAAGCTAAAGATGGGTGTACAACGCAGGAGAGCGGCTTCTAAGGCTAATAAGATACTAGCATGTATTAAAAGAGGCATTGATGCAAAGATGGAAAGCATAATTCTGTCACTATATAAATCCCTGGTAAGACCTCACCTTGAGTATGGAGTGCAGTTCTGGGGACCAGACTTAGACAAACAAGAGGTAAAAATTTAAGGCTGGAGGAAAGAAGATTTAATATCCAGCAATGTAAACATTTTTTCACTGTAAGAGCAATCAAATTGTATAACTCATTGCCTAAGGAGGTAGTAAATGCCACTACCTTAGATACATTTAAACATGGTTTAGATAAATTTCTGGTTAGAAACAGAATTCAGGGTTACAATTTATTTTGTTAAATGGGTCAGCTTTTTATTGGGATTAATTTAAGCTTTTAAGTATATTACGATTTGTATAGGTTGAACTCGATGGATATCTGTCTTTTTTCAACCTCATCTACTGTGTTATTATGTTACTATGTTTAATAAATATAAAATTATAGACCAACATTTTATCTAGCTATATAATTATACAGATATAGATCTTCATCTTGCCTAGATATATAAATGTAAAAATATATACCAACAAATAAAAGTCTGGTAAAAGGTGTTTGAATTTATTTGATTAAGGACAGATGTGCTCAAAACTTATAGATAGAACAATGTGGTCGATTTTTAATTTCATTGATCATTGTGAAAAGGTAAAAGGACCCTTTCACAAAATTGATATGGTACATTAATTACATTCATTCACCAAAAAGTTCTTATCTAGTTGTACTAGTGAGTTGGAATATTGTTGTATTTTTTGTCCGAAACCATCTTTGCTTTATTAGTGAACATCTTCTGAGTAGCAGTATAAAAATCTATAAAGAACAAAATCTGCAAGCTCTGATACATTGTCTTGGTTGTTTTTGAGTAGGTTACTATCTTAGTATAACAATACCCCAAGGCAAACAAGCTGCAGAAAAAATCTTTACATTTCACAGATAAGGGTAGTGTAGAGCCCTTTATGGGGGGTGATAGCACTTCTGTTGATTCCTCCTCACATTTTGTTACTTCCAGGTGACTGATGGTAGCAGATGTTAGCGGCAGGGAACACGGTCAGTGGTGAGACAGTGGCATCAAGAGTCAGCAAGGAGTGGCAGCATCAAGCAAGGGGGTACCCCGGGCTGGTGGCGGTGTCCCAAAGGGTCGCATGTCTGATCAGGGTCAGATGCGGCAGTCAGGGCTGCTTGGTGTGCAGCTAAGGACTGTTAATCCTGTGGAGTGCCAGGGGGGTATGGAGCTTCCGGAGGTCTCAATAGAAGGGTGCAGTGTGAATGACAGTGTCATTGGTGGTGCTGGGTTGAGGCCAGATGCATATCTTGCAGTTGCTGAGGATGTGAGTGGGGGAGATTATGATGATGATGGGGGTTACCTTGGGCAGCATGCTTATTCAGGTATGTGTTGGGGCCTGTGTTTCCACAGGAGAGTGGTAGTTTGCCAAATGTGGATGTAGCTGCTGGGACCAGTGGCCAGGAGCAGGTGGCACAGTCTGCTGGTACAGTTTCTGGGGTTGCATCCTTGGGTTGTCCTGGAGAGTGGGTGGGGTGCTGGGTTGCAGTCCAGGGTGACACTTATCTATGTGGGGTTTACTTGCTGCATGTGCACTTAAAAGGTAAGGTTATTAAAAAGATTCAGGAGGGCAGGTATATAAATGTGTTTGAACTGTCTTTTGAGGTTTATTGCACAAAATAGAGGAGTGAAGATGGGGCTGGCCCTAAGAAAGTGAAGCGCCTGGAGACATTTGAAGAATGAGAGAGATGTTTCAGGGTTCTGGCTTCCTGCTATCTGGAGAAGTGTCTGAGTCAGGCTCACGCTGTAATATAGTACATGGCCATGTTCCATTGGTTTACTTGTAGATTCAGGGAAGGCATCTGGCAAGATTACGATGCAGAGTTCTGAAGGAGGATGTCTGGCAAACTTCTGTTGACTCGCTGTATTCGAGTCTTGGCCTTAAACACTCTCCTTCCCCTCCCCTGGTGGCGAAGCCTGGGTAGCTCATTTGGGTGTGAAACCCAAGAGAAAGTAATGGGAGTGTTGGATATTTCAGGACTTGCAGTGTGACAGAGGGCCAAATGCTCCTTTTGGCATATCTGTCAGAACTGCGGTGGAGGACATCCTGGTTGAAATTGCAGCAACAAGAGGAAAGAATGAGGCGTAATTCTGGACAGATCCTTTCACTGCTAAAGGAGCTGTTGCAGGTAAGGGTATCTACTCCTTTGAGGGTGGACATACTTGAACCATGGCTGCGGTTATACCCGGAAAGGCAGGAAGCTGAGCTGCTGCTGTCTGGGATTCAGGAGGCGATACGTAAATTGACTGCACTCTCAAACTGGACCAGGTACACATATGATGACCCTGCAAAATGCACAGCCATGGGTGCTCAATAGCACTCACAGGCAGCTGCAAATTCCCCAGAGAACCAGGCAGTTAACCACAAAGAAGTCTAGGTGCAAAGCAACACACAACACACAGATGAAGTCCAGCACTCACTTGCAAGTACAAAGCTAAGATTAAAAACAAAAATGGAAGAGTTTGCATCTCGCTAAATGGGTCAAGCCCAGAAACTATGCCAGGATGGGCGAGACCTTGACATGGTTACTGGGTTTGACCCATTTGGCCAGATGCACTAACTAACTGTTCTATTTTTACTTTTAATCATAGCTGTGTACTTGCAAGTGAGTGCTGGACTTCCTCTGTGTGTTGTGTCCATTTGTTTTGTAATTCTCCCTGTGGGCTTTGCACCCAGACTTGTCTGCGGTTAACTGCCTGGGTCTCTAAGGAATGTGCAGCTGCCTGTGAGTGCTATTGAGCACCCAGGGCTGTGCATTTTGCAGGGTCATAGGATGTGTACCCAGTCCAGTTTGAGAGTGCAGTCCATTTTCGTGTTTTGTAGGTAGATTACATTAGGCCTGTGCACCCTTTGGTGGTTTCCACTGTGTTTGACTGAGAGCATGCATTGTAAGGTTGTAATAGGGACCCAGGATAGGAGAGACCTTAACGTGGTTCCTGGGCTTGACCCATTTGGCTAGATGCGGTAACTAACTCTTCCATTTTGGCTTTTAATATTAGCTGTGAGTGCCAGACTTCCGCTGTGTTAATTTGTTTAGTAATTTTCCCTATGGGCTTTGCACCCAGATTTATCTAGGATTAAATGTCTGGGGCTCTCGGGACTGTGCAGCTACCTGCGAGTGCTATTGAGCACCCAGGGCTGTGCATTTTGCTGGGTAATAGGATGTGTACCTGGTCCCATTTGAGCTTATGGAAACGCGCTCTATTCAATGCAAATCTTCCATGCAATGCAAATGCAAGCTTTCGTTCGCATTACGCTTGACTTCAAATACCAGCGCACATTTGCGTGGGTTGGTATTACAAGTTGAGCGCAAATATCATGCTTACGAAAGCTCAATTTTGCGCTACACACATAATCTGGCCCATTATATGGGTTATAAGTAATCTCAAAAACATTTAGATTGAATATGCTAATGTTCATAAAATATAAATAAATAACGCAAATAGCAAGCTGGGTCCAATTTACGTATATTATTTTATTTTTTCCTTTTTTTTTAGGTTAACAGTCATGACAATATCATTAACCTTCTTCTGGACAATGGAGCAGACATTAATAAGAGAAATGATGAGGGGATTTCAGCTTTATCCATGTGTTTCATTCTTTTGTACGGCACACAGTCATTCAGGCCAAATGTTGCAGAGAGAAACTTAAATCTTTGTAAGGTTGGTGTTAAAATACATAGTAGAGTGCTCTGATACAGACGCAAACGCATCAGGATTATTTCTTAAATAATAATATCACCTATGTTTGTAATATAGCAAATAAACTGTGCACTTCTCAGCAAATACAGTATACCATCAAATTATAGTTGTCTTAGACCTTAAGGAGAAAAAGCTGCAACAGAGGTCAGATCAAGTGTTGTTAGTGAAAATTGTTTCTAAATAAACAAAAGAATATGAGGGGCGCAGCATAGCGTGATCCTGTCTAGATGAAGTATAAGTTACTCACAAGGAAAAGCACCTCCAGATGCCATACAAATAGACTGGGACCTCTCAGTCTCCTAGCTGACTGCAATCCAACTAATAGGAACTCAAAATAGATCAGCGATGTCAGCTTCCCAAATCTGTGGAAGTATTAAAAATACAGAGAAGTTCAAAATAAACTGTCATGATTCAGATTGATCATGTCATTTTAAACAGCTTTCCATTTTACTTCTATGATCAAATTTGCTTTGTTCTCTTGGTATCACCTGTTGAAGGCTAAACCTAGGTAGGCTCAGGAGTAGCAATGCACTACTAGGAGCTAGCTGAACACATTAGGTGAGCCAATGAAAAGAGTCATACATGTGTAGGCACCAATCATCTGCTAGCTCCAAATAGAGCATTGCAGTTTCAACAAAGTATACTAAAACAGTGAAGAGAAATGTAAATATAAATAAATAAGCTACACATACCAACCAAGCACTGTGCAGCATGTAGTAGGGTGAGGGTTATAAATTCTACATTATGCGTTCCAGCCTCTCTGGAGGCAGTGGAAAATTTTCAATTTTTAGATTAAATAACAAAAAAAAGGCAACATCAATAATAAAAGTGTGGGGGTTTTTCATTTTGCATTTTCATTCAATTACCTTTAAAGTTCCTTTAATTCAATATTGTTGCTAACTGTGTCTGATATGGTTAAATGGAGTTTTTTTTTCACTTAATCATTATTAGCATTTCATCTGTGCCATTAATACAAAATAATTTGTAGTAATTTGAGAATTAACATATTTAAACTTCCAATCACTTGATTTCATTTAAAATTAACTTGTGTACAAATTTTGGACTTTAAAAGTTTGTTTTGAATTATGTTTTAAAATTTTAATTTTTTTTTAATTTTTTTTTTAAATTTTCTTTATTGAAGATAATATGATACACAATTGCAATAAAGAGTTACATCGAACAATAAAGTTATCACGAGGTATCAGTACCTAAGACATTATCATGATTTGTCTAAGTTAAACAATGGTAGACAATGCGACATGGGCTAGTGAGAGGGGATGGGACAAGAGGGGAAAGGGAGGATATGGGGTGAGGGAGGTCAGTGTGAAGAGCTGTATTGAATCTGGGTGTGTCAGATGCTCAGAGGTTTCCACAGCTCTAGTATGTACAAAAGTGTTTATTAAACTAAACATGTGTAAGTGCTTTAACATAAAAAAAATAGACTTGAATGATGGTGCTGAATTTTCCCTGTGCAAGGTATAGGGGATATAAAATATGCCAGGAATGCATTTGAAACATTTGTGATAAATGAGTTATCAGCAGCTATTTAAATGGATTGGAATAAAAAAAAAAAATTTTTTTTTTTTTTGCATCTCTGGCTCTTGTAAAGTAAATTCACCCCCCCTGCACAAAACTTCATAAACATCAGAAACTATGTGCACACAATTATAACACAGCAATGAAAAACCGCATACAGATCCCTGCAGAGGCAACTGTATTCTGCATATTATTAGAAAATAATGGCTATTATAATGTTTATTCAGTCTTCAAGTCTTTTTTAAAAAAAAGATCAATTATAAGTTGACAGGTCCACTTTATAGAAACATGCTAAAGATCTGTATTTTCTCTGCTGGATCCTGGTTTGAAATGCCCACTCATCAGTATTTTAATATACATTTGTACCTCTTAGTGATTCGGTAGCTTTTGTTGCAGGGTCACCTAATAGATATGACATTATGTTTCTTAGATAATACTACAGAACATCTATAATACTCAATAACATGAATTATTGTACACCTACCAGTGTACCTCATAGTCCAGCGTGTGAATTATTAAGAACAGGTGGAGCAGCAAATTAGCTACTGACTGACCCAACTGTGATAACATTATTTCATTTTGTTATACATTCTAGGACTTACAATTCTGCATTCATGTTGCTGAGGCAGAAAATAAGCACTCCTGGTTTATTGGAAACATAGGTTTGAAAATGCATTTGGAAAACAACAAAAATGCAAGCTACTTACTGATTACAGGGACATTTAACATTTAAGTTTCTATTATACTTTCTAAGAGTGCTATTTAAACAAGATAAAGCGGGATGTGTACTGGCTGATAAGCACAGGTGCAGACTGAGCTGTTGTAGTGTTGTGAGCTAGGGCGGGCAGCATATGTTCAGGAGCTAGTGCAGTGCGGACAGCAGTAGCTAAGCATAAAAGTATGGACAGAGTGGGTGCCCTGTCCCTGCAGTGAGGGCCCTGTGCCTGAATAGGAGGTCTGTTGCTCTGGTGGCCCTGTAGTGTGGTGTCTGGCCCTGGAGGGTTTTGGTTTGTGGCTGTGGTAGCCCTGGAGTATGGGTTTTTGGCCTTTGATGTTTGGTGCCCTTTCCCTGGAGGTTATGAGCCCAGGTGGGGGCATGGCAGACAGGTGGTGGTTTCAGGGGGGTCATTCGGGGCTCAGTCTGCCCCTGGAATTGCACTGCATTATTGACGGACAATGACATGCCTCATATATGGTGGGGGTACTATGTGTATGTGTGTTTTGCATATATCATTTAGATGCAACAGTGTGAAAATAGGACTTCATGGTTCCTTTAAATGGAGTGAATCTTTAAGAATCAGGGATGGAAAATGATTTAGGTATTTTTTTTTAAACAAACTAAGAAGTGCTCATTATCTGGCAGCAACTTAAATGATAAATAATATATTAACATATATTAAACGGAGCATATATATGCAATGAAGGAACGTTTATTCTGTCTCTGTGTAAATCCCTGGTATGACCTCATCTTAAAAATAGAGTAACATTTTGGGTGGTACATCTAAAAGACGTTGCAAAAACAGTTCAAACAAGCTCTCTTACATTAATAATGGAAAGCAAAGGTTTAAGCTCTAAGAAGAGAACAAAAAAATTAAGTCTTTTTTTATTTTATTTTTGCTAGAAAGGGGAACGTGAGTGTTGATATAATTATCCTATATAAATATATTCAAATGTTGAATAAGAGTTAGCTTGGACACTACTTAAACAAGAAAACAGAATGTGATGAGAAAATGAGGGATAAGTAAATGGACATTATTGTGTGCTGTGACATCATTATTTCTCTTAACAGGAAATTGACTTTCTTTTATAGTAATTAGTCGAGAGACTCACTCATAGAAAATGTTCTGCCAAGACGAGGTTCTTGACAACTCTTATATGTAATGGTCATCTATTTACAAATAATGTTTTTTTCACTTTTTTGTTTTATGCACAAATAGAGATTATAAAACTAAAATAATAATAATAATAATTCTGATAGCTATTGTTATTTTGGAATTTATTATTGTAAATTCAGTTGCCAGTGAACTTGATTTAACTGAATCTTTTCTTATCCATTAAACAATCTGTGTAAAATAAGTGCATGTTTTTCAAAGGCTTCACACTCCATCATAAGCTTCACTAATATTTTGCACAGAAAGAATTAAAAAGTAGAATTTCAGTTTTGGCATCTATCTTGGTTTTTCACAAGGATTTTTTTTAAATGTTTGTCTTTGCCCGTGCTCAGTTTACATGTTAATAAACACAGATGTTTATTGGTTTAGTAAAATAAACATTTGTTCAGATCACACTTTTAAACAATTAAACTTGTATAGCAATAGAGTATGATCATCAGAATAACAGTTTATGATTGTGATAAAGTTTTTTTTACGTTTATAAAAAAAAAAATGTGAATTACAAAATTAAATGAAATTTTCAGTTGCATGTCATGAATTTGTATTCTAGATTAATTGAAAATCTTAAACACATATCAGTTACGTCATCAAAATTGATTAAGGGCCAGATTATGAGTGGAGCGCTAACAGTTACGTGTGAGCGAGAAAAGGGGTTTATCGCAGGTATTTGCACGTGTCGAGTTTTTTGCTAGTATTGCAAGTTAAAAGCAAACGCGATCGCTTGAGTGCAATGGAAGTAATGCCCGTTGGGATAGCTCTGGTTAACTGTTTTGTGATACAAAAAAGTGTCACAAAAAATATATTGCAAAGTACAGTTACAAGCATAATAACACTATTTTATAAAAATATTTTTAAAAGATAGTGCAAAACAAAGTTATAAGAGCTCAAAGATATGTGATCCCAGGTGTTAGAAAAAAAAAAGCAGGCAAAGGGCGAGAGAGAGAGAGATTGTGTAAAAACATTTTACTTTCAACTTGTAATACGCACGCTACCCCTCTTGTATGCTCCTCTTGTTATCTGGCCCTAAATGTTTTATTTTTCTCTTGTAAGATGTATCAAGTCCACGGATTCATCCATACTTATGGGATATTCTCCTTCCCTACAGGAAGTGGCAGAGAGAGCACCCACAGCAGTGCTGTCTATATAGCTCCTCCCCTAACTCCACCCCCCAGTCATTCTCTTTGCCGGCTCTAAGCAATAAGGAAGGGTAAAGTGATTGTGGTGACAAAATATTAGTTTTATTTTCTTC
>CAJPDP010919104.1:0-10036 GCA_905336975.1 Bombina variegata variegata
CAGATTAGAGGCAGTCTTTTAAGTCTAAGAAATTAGCATATGAACCTCCTAGGTTTAGCTTTCAACTAAGAATACCAAGAGAACAAAGCAAAATTGGTGATAAAAGTAAATTGGGAAGTTGTTTAAAATTAAATACCCTATTTAAATCATGAAAAAAAAATTGGGACTTGACTGTCCCTGTAACACCCCCTGGAGAGCCCCGGCTGTGCTAACACCTAGCTTAATGCTTTTGGTTCCCAGAACCTGCACTAACTTTAGCACAGGTCCTGTGAGCCAAGTGCACTAAGCCTCCTGTTAGCACAGACAGTGCTCTAGCAAGAGGAGAATTGGGTTAGTGTCCTCTCCAGCATGTTTAGGTAAGTAAACTAAAGATGACAAATTTCCTCAGTATTTTTTGTTTTCTTTATTTTTCGTTGGTGCAATCGTACGAAAACAAATGCACATCTCTACTAGGCAGTAACTTATTATTATATGTGTTTATACCTGTTTTAGTCTATGGGGTTAATTTATGATACAGTAGGAGAAAAATATTCAAAGCAGGGAACCTGTCCACCCAGCATTGCCGCAAGTGAGGAACATCCACTGCCTTTGTTTGTGCCTTGTGCAGCCCTGCTCTTACACTATCAATTTCACAAGAGCAAGGTTTGTTAATAGTCCTGATCAAATCTGACCAGGAGGATTTAACTCTGCCACCTTGAAATGATAGAGAGGTTAATAGCACCGCTGGGGTTCCAAAGGTTTATCTGAAGCTTGATAAATGCAATGATAATTTAATACATTTCTGCTTTGACATTAAGCCATAAGCCTAGAAAATGTAATGTGCCTCAAGATAGTTTCACTGTTTGCAACACTCTGCGTGGAATTATAATATATGTTGTACTTTGCAACATATTTCAGCAGTTTATTTTGTTAAAACTACTGTCACAATACATTCTTAGAATTTTGAATGTGTGGTTTACTCAATGCAGACATCACTGTTATATTTAAAGCCTTAAAATACTAAAAAAAAGCATTGAGACTTTTGGCCTCAATTTGGAAAGAAAGTGTGCATTATGTAAGATTAGTTGATAAATAAGTACAAAATCCTCATGATTTCCTATTTTATTCTGCTAAAGAAATCTCTTTTCCAAAACTCAAAAACAGTTTCATACCCCTGACAAAGGGTTGCATTACAAGTGGAGTGCTTTTTAGCGTGCTTGTATTACGAGTTGAAAGTAAAACGTTTGCACACAAGCGCTAATCCGCCGAGCGCAAAAAGTGGAACTTAGAATATTGCAAATGAGTAAAAATATCCCCCATAAACTTTAATGCAGTGTGAATAAACACCCATACTCAAGCTAACCCGATCTCGTTTAACCAAGTGCGCTCAACCCAACTTGAAATATTAATATTTCACATTCTAATGTTCTTCATATACAAAAATATGTTATATTTATTCTAAAATACATATTTCTAAAAAATATGAGGATTGTTTGGTAAAATATATATCTCACTAACTCTATCTATCTATTTTCAGGTCCTGAAGTAAACCCAAAGGCTAGAATGTATTGAATATCAAACTCCAGTACACTGGATATATTCCAGGACTTGACCACCAAGACAACTGTGACACAGGTGAATTAGGTTGAGTAGACAAGAAACAACATGTGCAGAAGAGCTGGGGATAACTCCAACAGGTTGATCAGACAAGCAGAGGACAGATAGGCCAGACAGTATTCACAGCAAAGTTTAACTTTAGCAGGCAGGTTTGACAAGGAAAGGGAGTTCAGGCAGGATAGATACTGGCAGTCAGTTAATGAGTTACCGCAATGAGCAGGTAAGAAATGCAGAGGTTAATGAAGTTCAGACAGGATGAGGATAAGTAGGTTTAGGCAGGCAAGGTACTGACAGACAGAGGGTTTCTCCAATAGGCAGTTTAGACAAGGAGAGGTTAATGAGTTCAGTCAGGCAGGGTACTCACAGGCAGAGAGGGTTTCTCCAATAGGCAGTTTAGACAGGTTTAGGTTAATGAAGTTCAGTCAGGCAGAGGATAAGTAGGTTTAGACAGGCATGGCATTTACAGGCAGAGTGGGCTCCTCAAATAGGCAGTTTAGGCAGGCAGAGGTTAAGAAGACCCATAGGGGTCAAGGCTAACAAACGGGCATCAAGGATCCACAAGTCTGAGAGTAAATATGCTGTATGATGTAATTGGTGCGGCCCGTGAGGAAACCTATGTTACGTTTCCTTGCAACGTGATGCTACATGATGGCCGCATGGATCGGTGCCTGGCAGTGTCTCCCTCGCAAGGTCCCCTCTGGGATTTTAAAAGGCTTGAAGGGATATGCAGTATGAAATCTCTTGATCAGTGCAGGTGCATGGACTTGATGAGAATGTTCCCATGATCATTCTGATATAGGGTATCCCTTCCAATGAATCAAGTAACACAGTTTGTTAGCACGAAGCTTTGAGTCCAGAATCAGACTGACCTCATACTTTGAATGACCAGAGACAACAAGAGGAGGAGGAGGTTTGGTTTTCTGTGAGATCCTATTATGGAATAGTGGCTTCAAAAGGGATACATGAAATACTAGGTGTACTTTTAGGGTTAGAGGAAGAGCTACCTAGTAGGCTGACAAACATACTTGATGTAGAATTTTAAATGGTCCTATATAGCGAGGATCAAGTTTGGTTGCTCGAGATGGAGATATTTAGTAGATATCCAGACTTGCTCTCAACTATGGTATGTGGGTGACAATCTGTGTATACAGTCCACAAAGAATTCATACAGACGAGTAGATTGCTTCAACACTCGATGAATCCAAAGCCAATGATGACGTAGGCAGGCTTATGTACTTGCAGGCAGTTAATGAGTTGCTCCAATAGGCAGGTTAGACAGGCAGAGGTTAATGGAGTTCAGGCAGGCAGTGGATAAGTAGGTTTAAGTAGGCAGTGTACTCACAGGCAGAGAGGTTTTCTCCAATACGCAGTTCAGACAGGGAGAGGTTTATGAGTTCGTGCAGGCAGGGTACTCACAGGCAGTTTCTGCAAAAGGCAGTTCAGTCAGGGAGAGGTTAATAAGAGTCATAGTGGTTGAGGACAACAAACAGGAGCCGAGGATCCACAAGCCCGAGAGTAAATGGGCCACATGACGTCATTGGTGCAGCCGGTGAGGACACCTCAATCATGTTGCCTAGCAAAGTGATGTGACGCATGGTGCAGTGACTGAAATCTGTCTGTCTGTCTGTCTATCTATCTATCTATATATAGTCTCCAAAATACCGCACTCACCGGGTCTTGTAAACGTTACAGGGATATTATCCTCATCCTCAGACCATAAAACATGAATACAACATACCTCCATACTTTATACCATAGCACCTGAAGCACCCTCACCGCAACCACTGCGCAGGTTCGGCCATTGCCATGGGAACCGGATGTGGCATCATGTGATATACTGTGGAAACAAGAAAGTTACAATAGCTACTGCAACAGAATAAAAGAGTGTCATAGCCTAATATTCTAATACATCTCACATAATAACATATCCGCTATGCATACTAATCAGTGCTATTATACATAAGAACTGTACTGGCTCTAACTTACAAAAAAACCAGCTAGCATATTTAAGCACATAATCCTTATACCCTCTGATTTCCTGGAATAAGTAAATGTATTTTCACAAGTAATAATTGGGCACCATCTAGCTTGAAAATCAACCAGAATCATAGGAAGCAATGCCAATCCAGGTGTATATTCAAACCCCTAGGAACCAGGGCCCCAAGTTGAATATTCACCTGGATTCGTGATGCAACAATAATTTACCCCTATCCCCACCTCTATGTGGGGGGGGGGGGCACATGGTCAATGATTACATATCTTAAGTCAGAAACAGAATGTCCAGAAATTCAAAAATGTCTTGCGACAGGTTGTTCAGAGTCCTGTTTCTTGATATCAGCCCTAATAGAGGACCGATGGTTGGCCATATGAGTTCTAAAGTCATCCACTGTTTTGCCGACATAGATATGCAATAAACTTGGTGGTGAAGGTTACTCTCTGTTGGATCTCCTATCTCTTGTTTGTCCATGGATGTGAGTGCAGTTCAACCAAATGAGCAAATTTGATCCAGCAAGCACAAATTCTAGCATTAAAACATATGCTAGACTAGTATCAGAACAATCAAATGAAAACTTCCAACAGGTTAAATCCCTCTGTCATAACAATCTGTCAAGATAAGAATGGCTGGCAATAGAGTCTCTGAGCAAAAATAAGAATCGGATTTTCCGTGAGGTGGATATAGGAGGTGCCTTGGTCATCTTGGATTACCAATAATACTGACAAGAGGTAGTACAAGAATTTAATTTCACATCTACTTTCAAACCACTCACAAGAGATCCCACAAAGATCTTTAAGGAGCAGGTGGACTGGCTACTAAATAGATCAGTGGAAAAGGGCTGGCTTGATACAAATCTTCTGAGCTTTTTGAAAGTGCAATACCCATGCATCCCAGTGTTCTATACACTTCCGAATATGCAAACATGCCACCCAGCCTCCTGGTAGACCTATTGTATCCTCGATCGGCTCATTGATGCAACCAATTTTCACCTATCTAGACAGTCTGATACAACCAATGGTTAGAAATATGCCCTCTTTTTTGCTGGATTCAATTAGTCTAATCAAAGAATTAAAACATCAAGTAGTGGTACACACATCTATGTTGTTGATAACCTTGGATGTAGTAAGTCTCTATACTGTAATACCTAACGAACAGGGACTGCTGGCAATAAGAAAACATCTACAGAGATATCCATATGTGGGTCCAGCTGTGGAACTAATAATGGAAGTACTGGAAATGTGCCTAACAAGAAACTATTTCAGATTCAAGCAAGATCTAATTCTATCTGCAATTAAGGGGCACAGCGATGGGGTCCAATGTGGCCCCATCCTATGCCAATTTATACATGGCAGAGTTCAAGCCGTTTGACACCCATCTGTTTCAAGATCCTCATATTAAATTCTTCAAGAGATACAAGGATGATTTGTTTATGGTGTGGGAGGGCACTGAAGTTGAACGCCAATATTGGTTTACTAACTTAAATGACTCAAGACCAACATTACAGTTTAAAATTACCTATGATAAACAGACAATTGATTGTCTGGACTTGAGGATTTATAAAAAAGTCAGCCGACTGCTAATTACACTATTCCGAAAGGAGACAGACAGAAATTATTTGCTGAATGCAACTAGCTGTCATCCTCTAGCGCTGAACAAAGCTCTTCCAATCTCACAGTTGAAAAGGGTTGTTTGTAACAACAGTGAGGATTCCTTGGCCCATGAACAGTTGTTGGAGATGAAAGAAATATTTATACAACATGGGTATAGGCCATCACAAATAGAGCAACATCTATGTAAATTCTGGGAGATGGATCAAGATACGGCTCTATAAAGTACAAAAACAAGGAAAGCAGAAAACAGACTAACATTTAGCACCACTTATACGGCTGAAAAAAATAAATTACCTTTGATACTTAAAAATGATTGGCATATTGTTGGAACTGACACAACCCTACCATTTAGGGGTATGAATCACCCCAAGGTGGGATACAGAAGGTCAAGGTCCATGAGAGATATTTTGATGAAAGTTGACCCTATTGCATGTTACAAACCAAGGACATGGTTGGAACAAGTGAAACCTGTATGTTACAAATGTTCAGGATGTACTATGTGTAATAGTTTGTCAAATACAAAATTCTGTACACATCCATGGACAAACAAGAGATGCAAGATCCGACATAGAGTAAGCTGCACTACCAAGTATATTGTATATCTATTACACTGTCCGTGTGGGTTGTTCTATGTTGGCAAAACAGCGGATGACCTCAGAACTCATATGGCCAACGATCAGTCCTCTATTAGGGCTGCTATCAAGAACCAGGACTCTGATCAATTGATCACAAAACATTTTGCATTGTCTGGACATTCTGTTTCTGACTTAAGATATGTCATTATTGACCATATGCCCCCCCCACATAGAGGTGGGGATAGGGATAAATTATTGTTGCAGTGTGAATCCAGGTGGATATTCAACTTGGGGACCCTGGTTCCTTAAGGTTTGAATACACACCTGTATGTATGAGGTACTTGTAAAGCACGGCTAATCACCCATAAGGGTCTCAAGGCGCTGCTCATTTTATCAACTTTGGAAGGATGAAAGGCTGAGTGAACCTCACCGGGGATCGAACCGGCAAACCCTTGGGTTGATACAGAGCTCAGCCACAGTGCCTTAGCATGCTGAGCTATCTGGATTGGCATTGCTTGATGGTGCACAATTATTACTTGTGAAAATCCATTTACTTATTCCAGGAAATCAATGGGTACGCTAGTTGTACATAGTAAGGATTATTTGCTTAAATATGCTAGCTGTTATTTTTGTAAGTTAGAGCTAGTACAGTTCTTATGTATTTTAGCACTGATTAGTATGTACAGTGGATATGTTATTATGTGAGATGTATTAGAATATTAGGCTGTGACACTCTTTTATACTGTTGCGGTATCCATTGTAACGTTCTTGTTTCTACAATGTATCACATGATGCTGCGTCCGGTTCCCATGGCAATGGCTAGACCTGTGCAGTGGTGAGGGTAGGGTGCTATGGGAGTTCCTGATGCGCCGAGAGTTCTTCAGGTGCTAGGGTATAAAGTATGGAGGTATGTTGTAATATAAATTATAGAGGTATGTTGTATTCATGTTTTATGGTCTGAGGACAGGGAAAATATCTCCAAAACGTCACTATGATTGTTAAATAAATTGTTTACAAGACCCGGTGAGTGCGGTATTTTTAATCACAATAGCTTTTTTTTAATCTATTCACATCCTCCCTTTTCTTCGAACACAAGACTTAATTTGTGATCTGTCATAACATACTCTCACTCCACACTCACGTTCCCTTTTTGTCAACATAAGACCAATTTTGGGATCAAATATATTTTAATTTAGTTCACATTAAACAAGGCTAAATGCTCGTGCAAGATCACACATATGAACACCTACACTGAATTAATACAATATTTGGCACAATTTTTTCTTGAATCCTTGCGATAAAATAGAATTTATTTCACAACCAATTTCATTTAAAAATCTCTTTTCCCATTTTCAAAATAAGTTCAGATACAAACACAATTTCTTAATACATTTCACCTCCTTCTATATCATTCACTCTGAATTTCGAAGCTTCTTATTTATCCTAGATATGTGATTATTTTTGTGGTTTTTTACATGTACTGACGATGTATGAAACATACATATCCTTAACTGATCATATTCAGACAAAAAAGATCTTTGTCCTAAGGTTCTAATTTTACCTTTTAAATTAGCGTATAGACAGTTTTTGATGCACACCAGCATCAAACACATGGTTTACTAGAATTGACAGTTTGTGACTCTCTCTAATCAATTATAAATGCACAAACAGATCGGAATTTTAGAATTCATAATTCTGTCCTTTTTATGAGACGATATACAAACTACAATGTTGCTTTTTTATTAATTGTATACAAAAGTTTTCCAATATATAGTATAGATCTGGTATAAAAGGTTCAAGTTTTAATTTGACGCCCCATACAATGTAAACAATTGCATGTGACTGATACAATGTATTCTATTGGTTATTTAAAAAGTACAACTTCCTGTCTTAATTATACCATGTGTATTTAAAGATGTTAATCACTACTGTTGCAATAATAAAATAAAAAAATGGACAGATTTATTAAAAACTATGGCAAAGATTATTATGATAATCAGCAACACGGTAAACTTTACCATCACTTTAAAGAAATGCTGAAATGTGGCTAGGGTATTACACAGTCCAAAATGTTATAACTAGATTGCATCTTCCATTAATACAACTCCTGTATCCTTATTAGGTTGTAAGCACTCTTTAAATCAATTGTCGTGATCACTTGAGCCTCTTTGATCCTGTTCAGAATCTTAGAAATTAAAGGTAGAGGATAAATATTAATTATATGAATACTATTGAGTTATCTATAGTCCACACAGAGTCTAATGCTCAGAAAAATATTTCAACTACAGCTGTAGACATAGATGCATAAATAAATCCCTTTCGTCATATTTTGCTCAATATGAGGAAGATAAACTCAATAGAGACATAGAAGAAGTCAGAAGAAGAGACCGAAAAGAGCTCCTCAGATACAAAGACAAAAAAAACAGGTTCACCAATGATAACAACTCTATTGACGTCGCATTCATAACACAATACAGCGAAAATAGAAGTCTAATAGAGAAAATAATAGAGAAAAATTGGCCTCTGTTAAAAAATGATGACACTATAGGAGAGATGCTTGCAAATAAACCAAAATTCATTTATAGAAGATCAGACAATTTGAAGAATATACTTTCTCCCAGCATCCCACGGTTGAAAACAACACGAGTGAAAGATGTCTTTGGTAGGAATATAAAGGGTTTCTTCCCATGCATTAGCTGCATTCATTAATTTATTAATATGAACTGATGTCTATATATTAGGACCATATCATCATCGAAATATTGACCATCACCTCCATCTTATTCATTCGTGCACTGAAACTTTCAAACACTAATGCCAGATGAACTACACATATTTTTACTATAGGAACCTGACGACATTCATTGACTTGGTTCGGTCATTGTCCGAAGTCTACAACACAAAATATACATAATCTAACTTTTTTATATTAAACTTGACTTTAGAGTATGTTTCAATTTGGTGTTACGTCTAGGGTTCATATATGACTTTTATTCACATATTTACTTTATCAATATATCTACATCACAATAAAAGAACCATATAGCAATGTAAGTCGATCCTAAATGTAGCAGAATTACCAGTGGAATATCCTGTTACGATCGAATAGGGTAGAATATGGTAGAATCAATGTAGGCTCAGATACATCCTCCCCTTGAATATCAGATATCTCACACCCAGCCGATTCATTATAAAATCTGTTTCCCTAACACACTTGTCTAACAGTTTTGATTTAGATCTCTACACTCTGTTCATGTTCCAACTCACGCTGTTGTTGTGAGGGATTATGTGTGTATATATGTATATATATGATTGGTAAACCTTATTATAACATATAAACTCTAACACCAGAGCTGAAGGTACCCTCACTTCTATCCAAGATCATGATTATTCCTATTGTACATCATGGTATATACCCTCATCCCTAGTGCAGGGGTCCCACCCTATACTAAAGGTATGACATATCCAATTGTGACATTTACACAATACATTGAGTGCGAGACTTGCACTATTGTGACACACAGCAAGCTATCCCAGTCTGATGTATGTAAATTACATATACATTATTATCTTTTATTCAAAGGATATATTTAATTAATATATATCCTAGTCTGGTTATCTGATATGTAACACCCTGTCCGATTTTAATATCCGATATATATATCTTTTTCTTTTTATTCTTTTATCATTTTTTGTTTTTCCTTTCTACCTATTATAGTGTTAAGGAGTACTCTTAGAATTATTTTATTAAAACATGTGAGGCACTTGTTTCGAATAGATCCCAATGTGCAATAATGACTTTTTCAATAGGCACGCAATTATGCGTCCTTTTTAACATCCGTTTGCCAGTAATCCAAACATTCACCTACACCGGAAGGTAAACATTAAGACCAGATGTCACAAATCCGGTAACTAACAGGAAGTAGGAACTACACCAACTTCCGGTTTGGCGATAACAGCTGACTTCCGGTTTAACGGAACCTCCACTTCCGGTTACTATTTCAGATATTAGTAATGGGTGACATCTACGACTAACTTTTTTAGGTAAAAGAGTTATGATTACGATAATGGGTGACAATAATATACATAACCAACAACATAATACCAATTCATTTGCAGGCTCAAGTTTAATTATTATTATTTAAGAATGAGTTCTAACATAGTACTCCGGTTGGAATACATCCGGGTCATAGGGCCAGCATTTTCGGCACCAATTGTTTTTGGCGCCAAAAGGCCCAAAGTTTGGACATAACCACTGA
>CAJPDP010919545.1:3017-14318 GCA_905336975.1 Bombina variegata variegata
AGAAGCATGTTATCTCAGATTTCATTTTTATTTTACATCTAATAGTAGCTTACGTTGCTCCAGTTGTTATATGCATTAAAATCGCATTGCTTTATATTAAAATTATGCACACATGATAATACATAATGTTTAGAATCTTAGAGAAACATTTACCTGACTTTCATGATGCTTACAGCATTTTAGGGTATTATTAAATGTAACTGCTATACTTGTACATTCTACCAATATTGACATAAGGTGTATCAGTTTTAAATAAAGTGCAGGTAGATGGCCACTGTTTGCAGTTTTAAATTGTGTGGTATTCACTATTTAATTTAAATTATTATTATTTATTTAAGGGGTAGACGAGCCCTTAAGGCCCATTGTTTAGTGTATTATTTTCTAATTAAACAGTTTATTGCTTTGGTATTGTGTTAGAAATAAAGGGCTCCGATTATTAAGCAGTGAGAGCAGCCTTGGAGCCTCAGCATTTTAGAGTTGCTCATGGTATGCCTGAAACACTAGTTATGTAGCTGCAGTCTTAAGGAGTGCTGCTACTTTACCTTTCCACAATCTAAAGCAGACATCCACAAACTTGGCCCTCCAGAGGTTTTGAAACTATATTTCCCATGATGCTCAGCCAGCTGATATGCTGGCTGAGCATCATGGGAAATGTAGTTCCTAAACCTCTGGAGGGCCAAGTTTGAGGATGTCTGCTGTAGAGCACTGATTTTCAAACCTGTCCCCAGGGCTCCCTAACAGGCAGATTTTCAGGATTATCTTGGGCGAGAGCAGGTAAAATAACCATATTGACTAATAAACTGATTATTTCAACTGTGCTCTAGCTCAGATATCCTCAAAATATGGCCTTTTAGGGTTTCCTGAGGACAGATTTGAAAACCAGTGATGTAGAGAAATCATGGTGCAGACCTCATATGCACAAACTCACTAAAAGGGACATAATAAAGGGACATAATACCCATATGCTAAATCTCTTGATAGTGACTTAATTGACTGCAAATCGTTGAATAGAAAATATCACCTGAACATCCAAATGTAAAAAGGGGAAAATTCCTTCAGCTCACCAAAGTAAGGGCTTTATGATCCCGAGCTACTCATGACTTTACTGTGATGTTATGACACTGAAATCTTTTTGAGATTTTATAGTAAACTATCATAAACTGAGGAGCAAAATAAGGTGACCGCGCCTGCAAATGTCAGATGCATGATCTTTTGCAAGTAGTGGGACTAGCATTCTGATTGGTTGCTTAAAGCACATTTACAGTGGGATGTGGCTACCAAGAAAATTTTGTGGTTAAAATATCTTCATTTTTTTAAATATAGATGTTCAGGTGATTCAATATTTGGGTGTCATATCCCGTTAATTGTTTAAAACATTTCTCTAGAATCCCCAGGGGGATGAAAGCTGCCTCCTATTATAAAGTAATGTAGGTCTCTGGGATACAGAATCTCAAAGGGGAGAATGAACTTAACAGGGGAGCAACTGTCATTGATATCAATTATCAGATTGTAGCAAATTCAAATGAACCTGAAATGTTTTCACTGTAGTTGCATTTGCGTTCTAGTATATATTACTTTTCTGTCAGTTAAACAAGTGTAATGTGAACTTTGGACAAACTTGACCTGTATATAGATAAGCCAGTGAGGCCTGCAGTTGTAACATCACTAATATATGTATGTTTAAAGGTATATATTTGATTTTTTTTGCAGTTGCCAGTGGTACAATCATCACTTGGCAGCTGGAGAGACACAAAAAGGGGTCCTAGTCTTCCAGATGAGGGACATCATAGTGGACATCTTTCATAAATACATAAGATAAGTGACTTACATCTTTTTATGGCAATCACTTACCACTAAGAGGAGAGAGAGATCCTTTTATGAGAAGAGCCTGTACTTGAGTAAGAAGCCAGAGAATCATTACTATGGATTTTGTTGTAAAATTTGCTGTTAAAATGTATTGCTACTTGCCTGGATTTTTGTCAAATCTAAACACAAATTGTAGCACCCAATTGGGTGCGTATTTTCAATATCCATGGGCCGCCCCTTGCCTAGATGGGTGCAAATTTTCAATGTTATTTTCTTCTTACTGTCTTAGGACTGTACAGCCAGTCAGAAACTATAATGTCTGCCCCATACCCCATCAGTCATCCTGCTGAGACTCTTAATTTAGAGCAATAGGAGCACACATTGCTTAGAGAGCATAGGGTAGGTAATACAGCTTCTTATTGGCATATTTGCAAAATATTTGCAACCATGCATCTTATATAAGCTATCAGTGTTTCAATGAAATATGCACATACGTTTTATATGCTAAATGCACTAGCAATCAAACACTACACCTGGCTTGTCATCCATTCCTCACACAATACACACCACTGCTTACGCTGTGCATGAACTGTATATATGAATGCAGTTGCACGTGGAATGCTCAGCTTATGAATGTATGCACCTGAAACAGAATAAAATGTACTAGAAGCTTTTTTGTTAGTACACGTATATTGCAAAAGTTCTTCTATTCAAAAGCATATTTCCATTTGTACCCCTTGTGTCCCTTTAAATTACCTTCTAATTCCCTACTCTCCAGTCCAGTTTTAGTATATTTCCACTGATATATATTTCTCTAAAGCTATATTTTGTAGACCATTCAGTAAAATACAAAGTGCTCAGTAGGGATTATTACTTGAGACAGTGTTCTGAATTATTAATAAACCAAAAACAGTCATTCATAAAAGAAATATAACAATTATGCAAATTTCCCTCAATCTAACATTCTGTCTCTTGCCTAGACACACAACAGAGTGTAGAAAGCTAATGAGTCTGCAAACATTGTTCAGTGACACCAGTATAAATGCATGCACATAATACCAAACACTTATTAAACATATCAGAGACAGAGTTTTAAAACAAAAATGCCATTATTAATTTAAAATACATAATAAATACTAATACTAATAAACTAGTTCAGATATATGGTTGTCAGTATAGTGGACAAGTGTGTTTGTTGGGCTATGATTTTGCCAGTTTTAATTAGTTTAAAAGTGGTAATTATAATTTTTTTTTCCAAAATGCTTTATTGAATGAACATATGTAGTTTTACATCAGTGATAATGTAGAAAATCAGAATTGCTTCAAGTGATGTAATTACAGGTAAAAACTGTTACAACATATTCAATACTAACAGGATAATAATTTTTTACAGTTTGTTTTTTCATTGTTTTAATACATATTATTTGCTTTGAACCATCTTTATACATATTATAATGCGGCTGAAAATTATGAAGCGAAAGCATTTGTTCATGTCTGAACTTACTGTGATATGAATAAATATACCTCTGTACCAAAATTCACTAGACAGATGGATATCAATTGTTTAGCACATGTTGACCACATAAGGTCTCAAAAGAAGGAAAGAGAAGATAAATAAGGAAAGGAGGGCAAGGAGGAGAGGGAGAAAGGAAGGAGAAAAAAAAGGGAGGGGGAAGGGGAGGGGTAAGAGTTAATAAATTACACATCAGGTATAGGAAAGGATCGAAAGACCCATTAGAACAGACCAAACCCTACACATTTTTGCCTTCCCATATTAGTGTCATGTATTCATGAGTCTCTATTTTCCCAGTCCTCAGGTAATGAAACCTCTCTAGGCCCAGCAAATCCCAGACCCCGATCTTCCACTCTCCCAAACTTGGCACATTTAGTGATTTCCAGTATCTCGGGATAAGACCCTTGGCACAATTCAGCATCAGGAGGAACAGCTGGCGTTTTGCCTCCTCAGTTATTTTTGGCATTTCATGGTATATAAGATAATTAGGGTTGAGGGGTAAAATGATTTTGAGAAGCCTACCGCTCTCAAGGAACACATTCTCCCAAAATGGCTGTATGTAATGGCAATGCCACTATATATGTAAAAGTGAACCCTCCTCTCCACAGCCCCTCCAGCTTTCCCCGCTCACATGCGGGTATATTTTTTTCAATCTCTGTGGGGTCAGGTACCACCTACTTAAAAATTTGTAATGCATTTCCTGAAGTCTTGCCGAGACTGAAGCCTGTTTTGCTTTGCCAAATATTGACATCCAGGATTTTGCGTCAATTTCAGAGCCCAATTCTTTTTGCCAAGCCGCCACACTACATCCTCACTCCCCCCCCCCCCATTAGCATTCTATAAAGCAGTGAGATTAGATGATGTGGGATAATTGCAGCGGTGCAAAGCACCTCAAAAGGTATTCTCTGTCTGATCATGGAGTCTCTGAATTGGGAATTATTGAAATAATGATTTAACTGCGCAACTCGGAACCATGATGAAAACATATCCCGATTCCATTCAACTAGGGCCTCTTGCGTTTTAAGCTTACCCTGGACTATTGCATCCGATATAGCTGCTTCTGACAGCGGATAGGAAGAACCGGAGTTATATGCTTTGTTAGCTAGTCCATTGTCAGGATTATCTCTCACCGGAGTTACCGGTGAGACCATGGTAGATAGATAGATTTCTACTCTAATTAGCTTATCCTAACATCGGAATACATCCTCTATTAGGGGGTATTGTAAGATGCAGCTGGGGCACTGCTCAGCTTTTATCCATGCGAGCACTCCAACATTGCCCCTTTGAAGTATCTCCCTGTCCAGTCCTATCCAAGCCTTGTCAGCGGATCCATGACACCATTCCAGTATCCGCTGAAGGTTTATCGCTTTACAATACTCGTTCAGCAGGGGGAAACCCGCCCCCCCCCCTGCTCCTGGGGAGATACATTGTCCTTTTAATGATCCTCGGTTTCAAGCCATTCCAAATATATGATTCAATTGCAGATTGAATCTGATGGATTATGTGTCCAGCTGAAGCTAGGGGAATTGTCTGCATGATATACAGAACTCTAGGTAATATGTTAATTTTAGCAACACATATTCTTCCCATCCAAGAGATGGTTTTATTTTGCACGTCGCAAGATCTCTTGAGATTTCATCTCTGATGCGTTTATAGTTTACATTTACAAGTTCTTTCACCGAGGGGCTAGAGTGATGCCCAAATATTTTAGATGTTTTGCTGCAATTTTGAGGTGGAAACAATGATTCTGACTCTCAAAAGTATCCTGGGGCACAGTGGTATTCAGGATCTCAGACTTAGTGGGATTAAGCAGGAAGTCCGATACCCGTCCGTATGTCTCAAACTCTACCAGCGAAGCCCGCAGAGATGAGGCGTTATCAGCGATGGTCAGTAGTACGTCGTCAGTGTACATTGCTAACTTATGTTCCGTTCTCCCTACCACAACCCCCCGAATGTCAGGGTTAGCTCGTATCCTACTAGCCAATACCTCCATGATGAGAGCAAAGAGCAGGGGTGAGAGAGGACACTCCTGCCTCGTCCCGTTGGAGATTAAAAAGGGTGTGGAAAACATTCCGTTTACCCGGACTCTGGCACTGGGGTTCGAATATAATGAGAACACCCAATTTGTGAAGTGCGGCCCAAATCCCATTTTTATCAGAGTGTGGCGCATATAGGTCCAATTAACCCGGTCAAACGCCTTCTCCGCATCCGTCGACACAAGTATCAGCGGAGCGGAGTTGGCATGTGCAAAAGAGATCAGCTGGATGACCTTGAGAGTATTATCTTGCGCCTCTCTGGCAGGAATGAATCCTGCTTGATCTGTAGAGACCAATTGAGGTAGAAATTTTTGGTAATTATAATTTTTTTAACTTTCATTGATTAAGCAGGTAGCATTTATATACCTTTGGTGAATTTACTTACTAATATTACCAGATATAGGGCTAGATTACAAGTGGAGCGCAAAAATATTAGTGCTGTTGAGTGCTAATTGCGCTCAAGTTAAATCAATAGTGCTCCTATTTTTGTATTTGTGTTACAAGATGAAAGTAAAAAGTGTTCAAGCAAAAGACTGGTGTACTAACATCTGGACTTTGGATAGCATGCCCCCCCCCCCTTGCACTATCAATAGTGCTCCACTTGTAATTTTTGCCATAGTGGGGGTAATTTCAGTGTGTTTTGCACATGTGCAAAATCAATGTTACATTACCAATTTATTTTTTGAGGGGCTTACTTGGTAATAAGTAGAAAAGTGTTGTCTGGGGTCAAGTCCTTTTAGCTGTGGAATTTGATAATTGTGGTTAATTTTTGAGGATTTTGATCATGATCAGAAAAACAGGTCCGGCACATGTTATGCATAGGAGAATCATTCACCCAAATGATAGTAAAAAAAAAAGTCCTGATAATCATTGAAAATGGCTGACAGTGATTATATTGACATAAAAAATGGTTAATCTGCAGCTGATAACAAAGAAACGACATATTGTGTTCAACACCATAATTAGTTAGGGTGAGTTATGCAAACATGATTTCCTGAAAAGATTTAGAACATGGGATATTTGCAATAGAATTCCCCTATACATTATTTAAATTGAATATAAGAACACAGACTAGCTGTTTCAATCCTCAAGAACATATAGGGGTCGATTTAACAAGGGCCGAATGGTCCCTGTTCCCCTTGTTTCCGTGCGAGCCTGAAACAGGAGTTAAGAAGCAGCGGTCTTAAAGGCATATTCCAGCCAAAATTGGAAACCACATGGATGCTTTTCGGTATTGAACAGAAGCATTTTTGTAATATACATGCATTATCAAAAATGCTTCTTATAAAAGCTATAGCTGTTTCAAAAGTGTATTTAAGTATGCACCATGCACCAGCATTTTAAACACAGGTCTTGCTCAGAAAGCCTTAGGTGCTTGTGCCATCTGGTAATGACTCAATTTGTTCATTGCTGACATTATACAAGCCCCACTGATTATCTGAGCAGCTGCATTATTTAAAATGTGGATGCAGTGACAATATATAGCTAGGCTTCACATGCATGAGCAGAGAAAAATGTTAACTCTAAAACAGTGATAACTTTTACTAGAAGGCATTTTTGCTAATACATTATAGTATATTGCAAATATGTTTCTATTCAAATATGTAATTAATCTATGTGTAATTAAATTTTGACTGGAATGTCCCTTTAAGACAGCTTCTCCTTAACTCATACACCGCCTCTGAGGCGGCATACGATCGGGCTGATTGACACCCCCTGCTAGCGGCCAATTGGCCGCGAATCTGCAGGGGGCGGCATTGCACAAGCAGTTCACTAGAACTGCTTGTGCAATGCTGAATGCCGTCAGCGTATGCTGACTAAAATCAGCGATGTCTGGCGGACATGATTCGCTGCAGCGTGTTATGTCCGCCAGGCATTGTTAAATCGGCCCCACAGTGTCACGTCCTTACATGATTGTAACTTCAATACAGCACCATGAAATATAGAAAATCAATAATATATATATATATATAAATATATATATAAATAAAAATATATTTAGAAACGTACATTTCTCTAGGCTCAGTAAATGCAAGGGCACACAGACATTCTGCTGTGACTTATTGGCTTTTTCTGCAATACATGCTGTGACATACAGCATTTGATAGGAACACTGTAATGCCTTAAGCAAGTCACATGACAATTTTCTCGATATATACAGATCAAAATAAACATCACATAGCCCACCAAACAGGCCAGATTGCATTTGTGGTAATAATGATCAAAAGGCTGCTTTTCAGAAATAGCATTAAGACAGGTCTAGTTGCAATTACCGCTTTACTTTTACTGTTACTGCTGCCTAAAGGGTTTAGTTCCAGACTGAGCTCTTATACAAAGACGTTAACATAGCATTAACATATTGGTGCCCAAGAAGCCATTAAAGTCAAGCACACTGATTGCTTCTATTGCCTGAAACATTGACAGAACGTGTTGGATTTGTGGATATTTTATACAAATGTTAAACTACAACCTTAGTAGATTATGCAAAGGCTGCCTGGGGGAAATTAAAATCTCTGACTCCAGATGGTCCCTTAAAATATATCTACAAGGAAGACATACGTATAGCTCATAAGACTAGGATGAGAAAATGAGCAAAGTCTTTTATAGTATTTTACTTTTCTTTAGCCTTGATGCAAACTTTAATTCAGGAAATGGAAGACAATTAATTGAGTAATATTTAATGCTTTCTAAAGTCAATTATTAATTCTTTGACTTTATTTTCTTACTTTGCCCAACTAGCTTTTCATCCAAGGTTGAACAGATGCCTCTCAAAACTTGACTTCCTCCTGAAAATATTTGATTAAAAATTACATATTCAGTTTAAATATTACTGGACTTTTGATGCTCAAGCTTAATTGGCTCATTGGTATAATATTTAATAGTTGTATGGACAAAGTCTTGGAACTTTGATAATTGGACTCAGAAACAACTTTTGACTTATATATCAAATGATTTATCTTCAATAAAATCATATACTTTAATGATAGGTTGGGGTCGGCCTCTTTTTTATGGTTTTGCCTTAACAGTATCTTACCATCACTAATTATTTGCATTGAAACTATGACTGATGTAGTCTAAATCAGCAGAAAACACTTTTCAAGCTATTGTTTTGCAGGACTTTTTGCTATAGCTAATTCAACAGCCTTTGATGTCTTTATAATCCATTTCTGTGCAACCTGTTCTGAGTAGCATATCTTGAATGTTTGCATATTATTATTTTGTGTGTGTGTTCATGCTCAGTTCACAAAACCTCTTCATTTATATGATTTTAGCATGGCTGTGTGCATCCAAGTGAGTGCTCACTATTTTGTTTGTTGTTTGATAATTTTGATGCGATTTCCCCCATTGGGCTTTGCATTCAGGCTGGTCTGGGGTTAACTACCAGATTAATTGCTTGCAAATACAGCTGCCTGCTGTTTTGCCTGTGCCTTGGGATGTTTACCCACTCCACTTTTGGGGGCCGAATTATGATTGTGCGGGCGGACATCGATAAATGGCGACAGCATACGCTGTTGGCATTTATCATTGCACAATAGTGAAATGCTTGTGCAATGCTGCCCCCTGCAGATTCACGGCCAATCATCCACTAGCAGGGGGTGTAAATCATCCCGATCGTATCTGATAAGGATTATTGCTGTCCGTTTACTCAGAGATGGAGGATGAGATAAGGAGCAGCGGTCTTACGACCGATGCTTCTTAACTCCTCTTTCCAGCGATCTGTAAACTACGGGGGTAGATTGCAGCATCCACTGCTTGTTAGATTTACCCCTAAGAGTGCAGTCCACTTCTGGGTTTTGTATATGTTTTGGGGAAGTTACAGATAGTTGTGATACCCTTGGAAATTCACAATGTGTTTGGTTGGAAGCCAGCAAGTGTTTTCTCAAGGTTAGGACCCAGGTAAGTAGAAACTCTATGGTGTTCCTTGGCTTTTCCCCATTTGGCCAAATGCTGCAACAAACTCTTCACTTTAATGCTTTTAGCCTAGCTGTTTGCATCCAAGTGAGTGCTGACTATTCTGTGTGTTTTAGTAAATTTTTGTATTTTCCCATTTTGGGCTTTTCACCCAGGCTGGTCTGGGGTTTCCTGTGTTACTGCTTGTAAATACAGCTGCCTGCTGTTTTCCAAGTGGCTTGGGATGTGTACCCACTCTGGTTTAAGAGTGCAGTCCACTTCTGGGTTTTGTATGTTTCTTTTTCAAATAATTGTGATGCATTTGGGAGTTCTCAGTGTGTTTGATTAGAAGCCAGCATGTGTTGGCTGTAGGCTAGGACCCAGGTAAATGATATAGGTGTTAGAAAATTGTTAAGCAAACTTTGCATTGTTTCGCAATGGGCACTGTACTATAAATCAAAGATATTTTTTTTTCAGTATGTATAATTAAACATTTTGGCCTACAAGTGGAGTGCAAAAATTCTAGCAGTATGATGCGTTAACATCACATGAGCGAAATCCATACTGCTCCCGTGCATTATGGATTGTTGTCCACTTAATAATCTAGGCCTTTATGGTGGCTTCAATTTTGAGTTTAATATCCCTTTAATAGTGATGGCTGCCTAATATATTTGAACAGGTTTTTTTTTCATTCAATAAATAATATTAATTTATAATGTGTAAAAACTTTAATACAATCATTTTAAAGTTAAGAGATCAACTAAAAACATCCATTTTTAAACTGACATATGTCCATGTTATTAATGATGTTCTGCACTGAAACTGATTAATATGATATCTTTTTATTACAACAAATTTAAAGGAAACAGATAAACTTAAACAACATATATTTTTGAATTGACATATGTCAATATTATTAATGATTGTACTGGAACTAAATAATATGATCTATATTTTAAAATTAATTTCAATGTCAACAATTCAAGAAACAAATATTTCCAATACCAGTTACATCACCTTATTTATGCTGCATATAACTCCGGTTTCTGAGATATTACAAGAAATGTTGAGTAATATTGATAGATTGTTTATTGACATCATTTTAATAATGTATATAACAACCACAGTTCCTTCTCTTAGTAATAGAGAGATAAAAAAAAGATTGATGCTTTTTTTTATGGTTAATATAACAAATCACTGTGATGAATGACAAAAAGAAATTTTCAAGGTTATATAAGTAATGCTAGAAATGTTTAAAGTGGATCTTTATAAAAGTGAAGCACATCATCAAATCCAGACAGGATTAGTAAAATGAGTAATTGATATTTTATATAAATAAAAACACAATATTTGTATGTAGTTGTATGTGTAATTACTACTGACTAGGGATGGGCTAATGTGCTTATAATCAAATTTGAATGTTACAACGAATGTTATTGTAGAAATTAGATTTTCATAATCAAATGTGGATAAGAACAAATGATCTTAAAAATTCTATAATCGAATGCTATTTACAGTTTTCGAATTTGAATGTTTATAATTAGATCGAATGTCCACATTCTAAATATTGAATGTAACATTCGATTTAATAAATACTATTCAGAAGTTCAATAGTTCATGTGGTAGGGAATTTAGTAAATTGATACATAATAGATACAAAAATATAATTTAGAATGTTTCTATTTCGAATATTGCATAATTTGAATATTACATTTAAAGAAATCATTAGAAATACTATAACAAATATAAAAATTTTATTTTTCAAATTCGAATATTGCATAATTAGAATATTACATTTAAAGAGAGCATTTGAAATATTATTACAATTATACAAATTCGATTTTTTTTTATTTGAATATTGCATAATTCGAATCGAATTATTAGAAATTTCTAATCGGATATTACATTTAAAGAAAACATTAGAAATACTATTACATTAAATGAATGTTAGAAAGTTGTACAAACATTAGAAATTCAAAATGAATGAACAAATGTGTTAAAATTCGTTAAATTTTTCGAATGTTGCGGAAACATTCACCCATCCCTATTACTGAC
>CAJPDP010919699.1:0-10244 GCA_905336975.1 Bombina variegata variegata
CTGTGTAAAGAGGGCTTGTTCCCCCTCCCCTCTCCCTTTTTTTTTCCTTCTTCACATTTATTTGTATTATTCTTAATTTTTTTTTTCTCTTTTTCTCTCTCTCCCCCAGCACACACTCCATTGCCCCTTCTATTCTATTTGTTGTTCTAGTTCACATTGAGTCATAGATTATCACACTACTATATAGCTTTTTGTACTGACGGATTAGCTCATTCTTGAGCCTTACACTTTACCACTGCATATTTACTGCACACTTCCCACACATTCTAACTCTCTTCTTTTTTTTTTTACTTCTCTCTTTCTCCCTACCCTCCTTTTTCTCTCTCTTTTATGGATAAATTTGTGAATATATCTAAAACAAGATCACCTAAATCAAAAGATAATAAAGACAAAGAAAAAAAAAGCCAGAATTAATATGAGCACCCTTCATGAGAGCTCTCTGGATTCTACTGTTCTATCCTTGCCTATATCAGGCTCACAAAATCTGGCAAATCTGGCAAAAGAAATCTCAGACATGATAGCGCCACAATTTAATATACTAAAACAAGAGTTAGAATTTATTCAACCTCAACTTAATATCCTAACACAGAATTTGACGGTTTTGACTAATGAGATAAAACAGTTTAATAAAAGACTATTTGAAGCTGAATCCCGAATTTCACAGCTAAAAGATAAAACTAATATACAAGAAAAAAATATTACACAAAAAGATTCTCTGATATTGAAGTTGCAGACTAAAATCACTGAGCTTGAGGACCGTTCCAGAAGGAACAACCTACGGATAATAGGTATCCCTGAATCCATTTAATCCTCAAACCTCTACAATTTCATATCAGAAAAACTACCTACGATACTAGACATGCCAAAAACACAAAAGTGTTGGAAAGAGCCCATAGAATCGGACAGATACGTAATGATGTAACAGCAAACCAAAATAGACCAGTAATAGTAAAACTTCTAAACTATCAATACAAGATAGACATTCTGACCTATTACAGGAAAAAGAAAAAAGATATTCAGTTTGATGGAAATCTTATCCTTATATTTCAAGACTTCTCACACAAAACAACTCTTTGTAGAAAACAAATGACAGGCATATGCGCTAGCATAATACAAACTGGACTGATAGCATACATTATATATTCCGCTAAATTACAGGTTAAGAAATAGGGAGAGACCCTCACGTTCGATACTGTAGAAAAAGCCAAAGCATTTCTCAGCAGTTTGTAAAAAAAAAAATGATTATGTACATGTATTCGATATGTTATGTGTTTTTTGTGTTTTTTTTTTTTCCTCCGTTTCTCTGCCTCCTCCCTTTCCATTTTTTTGGTCTATTATGCTTGGTTGGATTGGAACATCCCTTCCTCTCACTTTTCTCGGTGTAGCACCCCATTTAGCTATCCAATTGGCTAAGATATGACTAGTTTGAATTTGACTTCCGGGAATATTAGGGGCATCACAACCCCAGTTAAAAGAAAACTTATCCTGAAACATCTTAGAAGTTTAAAAACAGCAATTGCTTTTTTTCAGGAAACATATTTAAAAGCTAATGAGATCATAAAATTAAAAACAGGATGGGTAGGGGAGATTCTGGCAACACCCTGTCAAAAGAGAAAAAAAGGTGTGGCAATATTACTCAATAAAGAACTTAACTATTAAATAGTTAATAAAGAAGTAGATTCAGAAGGCAGATATATAGACCTACATATAGAAATAGGAAATCTCACCAGATAAATCATTTTGGGATAAAATTGCAAAAAAATTGACGGAGCATACAGATAGCCAATAAATAGCGGGGGGAGATTTTAACTTAATAGCTCAACTGCCAATAGATAGACTGGATAAGAAAAAAAGATACATGGAAATCAATATAGGGTAATTAAAATCCTTAAAAAATTCAGATTACCGGTATGTCTGAATTTAAAAGATATTTGGACAATTCATAATCCAGATGTAAGAGAGTACACCTGTGAATCAAAAACATCTAAGACTTTATCTAGGATTGACATGTTTCTGGTAAATGAGAAAATGCTTGGCCTAGACCTAAAAACTGGCGTCAACCCAATTATAATATCAGATCACGCGCCAATAACTATGTGCATCCCTCTAAGACCGACAACAGTTCAATCCCCTTCCTTTTTTCCCCAAAATATCTTGTGGCAAATGTTAAATATAAAAATCGATTAATTAATGCTTTGCAGTAATACAAAACCTTCAATGAAAATTCAGTAATGAATCCTGGAATATATTGGGAAGCATCAAAGGCGGTGCTAGTACAAACTATTGCACTAACAAATGTAAAGGCAAATACAGGACTTAAATATCTTCAAACAATTCCCTTTTTTTCAGCAAAAACAAAATGTATGCTTACCTGAAAAATTAATTTATTTCATGATGGTAAGATTCCATGAGACATCCACTCCAGTCCAATAGGAGAAGGCAAAACACCCAACATACCAAAGCTTAAATCCCTCCCATTTACCCTGCATCAGCAGTCATACGTATAGCCTAGTAAATGTAGGAAACTGAAAAAGCAGGAAAGACAAAGCGAGGCAAATGAAGGACAAAACAAGTACTGCCGCCAACTGCTCAAAAGAAAGGATGGGACTTGTGAACTTTTACTATCTTGAAAGAAATTATTTAGGTAAGCATAAATTTTGTATTCTTTAATCAAATAGTGAAGCTCCAGAAGACATCACAGGTCGGAATTTATACCCAAGCAGTGAAGTCCATGAGACCACCATGTAATATTTTGGGGTACAAACAGTTAAGGCATGTTACTGATCAGGCACTATGCCTGCCGAACTTTATTTCCAAAAGTAGCCTCAAAACTTTGAAAAAGTATGCGGAGGACAAAGTAGCAGCCTTTACAAATCTGCTCCATATAAGCCTCATTACAGAAGGCCAAAAAAGAGGCAACTGCTCTAGTGACATGAGAAATAATACGCTCAAGGGGGAGTCTTCCCTACAATCAGGTATTTCTTTCAAATTGAGGCCTTAAGCTAAGAAGCTAAGGTAACAGCTGTAGCTTTCTAAACCTTGTGAGGTCCAGAAAAATATGACTTTCACATAGAATTTTAAGGCTCTCACAACATCCAAGATAAGAAGGTGTTCTTTAGAATTCTTTGATGCTGGACCACAATTTCCGAGTTGATAGCATATGTAGACACCACCTTAAAAAGCAAAGAATATCTAGTGCATAGACTAGTCTTGTCCTTATAAAAAATCAGGAACTGAGGTTTGGTAGATAAGGCAGAAAGTTCCAAAACTTTTCTGGATGAAGAAATGGGAAAGAGAAAAATAACCAAAATAACCAAAACCAGATTAAGATTCCATGAAGAAGAAACTTGATGAAAAACTGTTCGAATTCTGATAAGGGTATGAACAGAGGTCTAGATATCATTCATTTTAGCAATCCTCTTATAAAATAAGATGGATAGGGTCAAAATCGGACTCTTAAAATAACTAGCTGACAAGCGTTTTTTACAAACCAACCTGGATGAACTCAAGAACTCTAACGGTATCCGTTGTGAGCACACCAGGATAAAAAAGTTTACCAAACCATATGGCCAGAACCAAGGTATCAATAACCTTATCAGATAATCCTCTGTGAAACAGCACTAAGGGGATGATTTATCATGTGTCTGGCGGACATGATCTGTTGTAGCGATCATATATGCCAGACATTGATAAATGTCGACAGCATACGCTGTTGGCATTTATTATTGCACAAGTAGTTCTGGTGAACTGCTTGTGCAATGCTGCCTCCTGCAGATTTGCGACCAATCGGCTGCTAGCCGGGGGTGTCAAGCCAACCGATCATATGTGATCGGGTGGATTGCTGTCTGCTGCCTCAGATGCGGCGTACGAGTAAAGGAGCAGCGGTCTTAATACCGCTGCTTCTTAACTCCTGTTTCCGGCAAGCCTGAAGGCTCGCACGGAAACAGAGGCATTGGGGCCGATACGGGGATTGGTAAATCGGCCCATAAGTACCTAATCACCAGGCCGTCAAATTTAGTTTTAAAATCCTGATGAAAAAAAGGCCCTTAAGAAAGAAGATCCTTTCTGAGAGGAAACCAAGACTGGCACAAGGACATTTGAATTAGATCTACAAACAAAAACCTGTGAGGCTATGCTGGAGCAATCAGAATGGCTGACACTTGTTTGATTCTGGCTATCACCCTGGATAGCAACACAAATGGAGGAAAGATTTAAATCATGTTTAATGACCAGGGAACTAAAAGGGCATATATTAGATCCTTCTAAGAGACCTGGCATAATATCGGGGCAGCTTGTGATTCTGCCTTGTTGATTGAGGCAAACCACTGCTGTGACATTGTTTCACAGGAATCTTAGAAAAGGTTCCTGCCTGAGGTCAGGCCAACTCTGGAGAATAAATAAGCACTATGGTAGACATAAACTGACCCTCCTGTACTAAAGGAAGTAAAGAGCAAATTGTCTCCATCTTCTAACTTTCAGGAATTTGTTCAAGGTTTTGAGATCCAAGATAGGCCCAAAAGTACCTTCTTTTTTTGGTACTATAAGTAGATTGGAATAAAATCCCTGAAAAATGTGAAACTACAACTCCCATTGTTTAAAAGATCCTTCCACACCTTCATGCAGACTTGGAGGCTGCAGAGGATTTATTGGTCTGCTTGCCTTTAGATTTAAAGGGTTGGACTTACAGATTTGGGAAAACCTGATCTCTGGGCAGATAAAGAAACTTTTTGATTCATAGATTGCTGAAAGAAATTAAAACTTCCCGCAGATCTAAGCTTTTCCTTAGGCATAAATGCTAATTTACCCTCAATGACTGTGACAATAATAGCATCCAGGCCTGACCCAAACAGGATTTTTACCCTGAAATGGAAGAAATAATAGCCTGCATTTAGAGACCAGGTGAGCATACCGAGACTTGAGCCATAAAGCTTGCCTTGCCAAAACAGCCAAAGCAGCATTGTTTGCATTATTGCAAATCATTCCCACAGATGCGTCATAAAAATAAAGCTGTTTGCAGTTCTCAGGAGATTCGAGCGATCCTGGAGCTCTTCAAGAGTCTTTTTTCCAGAAAGTAGTTCTGAAAGGTTGTCATACCCGATTGCAGTAGCAGAAGCTACACAGACAACACTGACAGCAGGCTTAAATATAAAGCCTGAAACATGAAAGTACAGTCTATCCATGGGATCCTTAAAAAAAGGTGCTATCCTCCAAAGTAATAGTAGTTCACTAACAAGAGTAGATACAGCTGCATCATCCAACTTAGGAATAGTTTCCCATACCTTTATATTTGCAGAAGAAAGAGGGAACATTAGTTTTGAACTTAGCAGACAGAATAAAAGCAACACCTAGCTTTTTCAATTCCTTTGAAATTAGAACACAAATCGAATCAGGCACAGGAAAAGTAGATAGCTATTTTGTTAACTGGCTGTAGGAAAATCCTCTACTTCTAAAGCAATAAAAACCTCCTGTAATAGGGCATGAATATGCTCAAGCCTGAAATTAAAGGACACATCCTTAGCCACATTGGGGGGACCTGGGTTCAGAAACTCTGTCTTAAGAAGAGGAATCTTCGGATTCATAAGTACCACTTTATCTATAGGGAATTTAGAAGGGTCGTGGTGAGACAAAAGCCAGAGAAAGATCACCTTCCATCTCTTGCATTCATCTGGGTATAACTGCTGAAGGCGCAAAAGCCAATGATTCGGCAGAGAGAATATATTCCTTAAATTCTGGAGATAGTTCTGAAGATCTTCACTGGTTGCAGTCATAGTGGGCCATAAGCCCTTGGCTACTCTATTATAAGGGTAGCACAGCAAAGCCTTATCTAGAGATAAACACAGACCCAGCACATTAGGTACACAGATGAGCTGTGTGACACATCTGAAAATCCTTATAAAGCAAACACAAGTTGGAAGTTGTTAAATTATCAATGGATCTCCCTTCTAAAAGATCAGCTGATGGTCCAGAGATTTGAGCTGCACCAACTTGCTCCATAGTAAAATACAGAGGAATAAGTAAGGGTTGTAGCTTAAAGGGACATGGTACCCAAATGTTAAAGCATTTGAAAGTGATGCAGCATAGCTGTAAAAAGCTGACTAGAAAATATCACCTGAACATTTCTATGTGAAAAAGGAAGATATTTACCTTACAATTTCCTAAGTATTCACATCCCACTGTAAAGAATGCTAATCCCAGGACTTGTTTCCTATTCAGTTTAAAGACGTTTACAGGGAAATCCTGAGATTTAAGTGAAAACTCATGAGATCACAGCAAAGCAATGCAAGATATCAGCACTGCTGATGCTGATTGGCTATTAAATTTTTTTTTTGGTGGGGGGTTAATTTGCAGCTTTACAGCAGCTCTAACTGTTCACAGAACACTTTCTTTAGTGAGCTTAAGAAATGTTGAGGTAAAATATCTTCCTTTTTAAAATAGAGGTGTTCAGGTGATATTTTCATGTCGGATTTTTACAGTTATGCTGCATCACTTTCAAGTGATTTAGCATATGAGTATTATGTCCCTTTAAGTATCAGTGATAGACTAAAGCATATAAGCATAAGGAGGCACACATATTATTAACCCTTAAGGGAAGCAATAGATAGAAGTGGCACAATGTAAAACCCAATAATCCATGTAAGGGAATACAATGAGGTATGCTGAAAGCGTTGAAAATAACTGCACTAAACCAATAAAGGCCAGCAATAAATCACAGCAAACAAAAGGGTTAAATAATGTATTCACTAGGAAAAGAAATAGACAGGTTAACCCATAACAAAATGGTGCTACCACCAAGTGCTAAAACCAAAACCAATGTTAAAATCCAAGATTTTAGTGCAGGTGAGTAAATAATGCTGTGTTAAAGCCTCTATTATACCTGGAAAGCACTAAAGCAGGCCTCGCTAAATTTAAAGAAACAGTGACCTCATTTTAACCAAAGTTATAAAAGTGCCAAAAAGTGTTTTAAAACTGCTATAGAAATTGTGTGGTGTATAATATACATCCCCAGACTATATGGGATATGAAGGTGCATTGTCAGCACCTTCATCCACTGTGCTTACATCAGCTGCAGGCGACTGTTAGGCCTATTCTAAGAAGTATGATGCAAGATGCAAAGGAACTCACAAACAACAGCATTCTACAACTCAGGGGGTTGTGGATCACATGTGGAGCAGCTCACTGTAGACCAGGGGACTGGCAAATAAATCCACATTTCACCTGGAAGGCCTGTGACATTTGCACACTGGGAAAATATTTTTCATCTGTCCTTCATAGGCACTATGAGGGAGGAATGGGACGCAGACCGGTTACAGAACACCGATCAATGACAAGTAGATCAGCATTCATCAGAATTCACCCCACTCCATTTTGGAAGCAAAAAAAAGACTGAGGATTCAGGATAAGTGGGAGCGATTTAAGCTCTGCTATGTTGAGGTATTTTTGCCTCCTACTTGTGAACTGGAGTGTAATTCCCACATTTGTTGTCTCATAGACTCTCACCATCTGATGAAATAAATATACATATATAGCCCTCCATGCCCTTTTCCAGATACTTGACTAATGCCCTGCACATAGAGATCAAACAATATTATTTAAAGCCTAGCATACACACACACACTTTACAAGCAGACCATGAAACATTTGTAAGGCACTACATTTCATTATCAAAATACCCAAGAGTGGCACAAAAAATACCCCCAATAAACTAAATACTGCACATTAGTATGTCCATCATCATGCGTAGCCATAACAATACAGAGTACAACAGCATAGCATAAAACCTACTATTGCCTTAGAAACCTGGCAACAAAAAGGTCAAGGCAACCAGTTAATCTTGTCTGACCTGATTTGTCTATATATAATTCCGTGACTAATAGCACTGTTATCCCTTTTGCTTTTAAGGTATTTTTCGTCATATCTTAATGTTTCATTAATTAATGCAACATAAGGTCCATTCATCTTTTTTTGGAGTGTAATTGTACAGACTTGCATTTCTACAGTTTGTATATCTATCTATCTATCTATCTATCTATCTATCTATATATAGTGTATATGTGTTTGTGGGTTTTCCATTTATAGTACTATAGATAAGGTCTGCATAGTAGCTTCACCCTATGGTCCCTAACTGTTAATCTGTGTGCTTGCCAGAGGGGTTAAGAAAATGTATACGTTTGGTATCCATGTGCTTATAAGAACGTAAGATCCACACCACTAATTGTACAAAGGCACTTATTAACATATATGCTCTGTATCCCAGAACTGATCCAACAGACTTTATTGGTTGTAGCACCCACTGACTAAAAAGGAAAGCTGCACAGTTTAGCAGCAAGTATAATGTATACTTACTTTAACATACGCATGAATGAATAATACATATTTTATTTGCTTATCTGTACTGCAGTCTTTCTATGTGCATTGAAGTAATGCATTAAAATGTATGCACTACTGTAATTTCTAATGTAATGTTTAAAAAAATCTTATGGGTTTTTTACTACTGAGAATATGTGAGCAACCATCACAATTACAAATACCTTGTTCTTAGGGTGTCCTCCATAAGAATACTGGACAATCTAAAGGTCTGTGGGGTCAAAATACCCTTGGTGCCCCACCCCCACCTAAAGCTTCACCTTAGACCCTACTCTTTATCCTACCTTGTATATTTTTTCCCAACTAGACAGTAATTTTACTCCTTTGCTGCCAATAACATACAATAAAATAATTGTATCTATTTTGCTGCTAGTAACACGTAAACAGTAGAGATTTGACCCCCTTGACTGTCCGTCAATTTTTTCTGCTCCGTATTTGTAATGGATTGAGGCATAGAAAGCATTATACATTTAACACTCATGGTCTTTAAAAACTAGATGTTTAAATGTCCAGTATTTTCTTGAAGATTTTACTGGACAGCCTGATAAAACACCTAACTGGGTGAATACTGGACACTTGGCAAACCTATTTGTTCTACTTAGTAGGTTTTCACCTACAATTGATCTCGTCACAAATTTTGTAAGTAGTAGTTTTGCCTCTACCACTGATTTTACAGCCAATTGATTTTAACTGCTAAACAGGTAAATCTCAAGCAAACTTGTTAATCTATTAAAGAATTTTAAACATGTGTAGAATAAAAAGAATAAGTTGAAATACATTAAAACATAACATGCTTGATGAAATTGTCATTGCTACTAATGTTTTTTGTAAAACTATTGGCCAAGCGTTCCATCCTTCCCACTATCAGTGTCATTACAGTAGTAATATCAAAACATTATATCAACTATTGCAGGGAGTGTCCCAATGCCCATTAGGCTGATGATGTCACCATATTCTGTGTCATCTCATACATTGTAGACACATGGAGGGACTGAATGGCAGATCTTTTCTATAGTGCGAGGCAGTTTTATAAAGCATAAGGCAAAGTGGTATGGAAAGCACAGTGGGAAGGATGAAATTATTTGGTAATATTTTTTTAATATTTTATATATATATTAAATCAAATTAATACTTCCTACCAAAACCCCCTATAACAGGATACATACAGTAATCTTTTTTAAAATCATTAAACAAACTAGGTATGTGCATTATTTTTAGTTTGGATATTAGTTTGACAAACGAATGCCGAATAGATCTGCTGGCAGCAGCATTTGGCTGTTTTCAGCGCTGGATACATTAGTGTTAGTGCTAGGCACAAACATCTGGATTTGCACAGATATTTGTGTAATGCACAATAACACTAATATATCTGGTGTTGAAAATAGAATGCCGCTACCAACGGACATACTCGCCATTCATTTGCTTTTCCTGTTGAGACCTCTACCTGTACTAAACATCTCATATGTCTGGAATGACTAAAGAAAAGCTATGTTAACAAGACACATCAGAAGAAATCTACATCTGCTGCTTGCCCGAGCCTTTAAAGGACCATTAAATACAGTAGATTTGCATAATCAACAAATGCATGATAAAAAGACAATGCTATAGCACTTAGGGGCCGATTTATCAATGTGCGGGCGGACATGATCCGCTGTAGCGAATCACATCCGCCTTACATCGATAAATGCTGAAAGCATACACTGTCTGCATTTATCATTGCACAAGAATTTTGTGTGAAATGCTTGTGCAATGCCGCCCCCTGCACATTCGCGGCCAATCGGCCGCTAGCAGGGGGTGTTAATCATCCTGATTGAATCCGATCGGGATGATTGCTATCAGCCACCTCAGAGGTGGCAGAAGAGTTAAAGGGACACTGTACC
>CAJPDP010920177.1:0-13757 GCA_905336975.1 Bombina variegata variegata
GAAAATAGCTAAAACTAAAAACAAACTAAAAACTACTTCCAAAAATATTCAGCTTTGATATTAATGAGTTTTTTGGGTTCATTGAGAACATGGTTGTTGTTCAATAATAAAATTAATCCTCAAAAATACAACTTGCCTAATAATTATGCACTCCCTGTATAAGGGAAAACACTAGGTTATAAATAACAGCTGAATTTTAAAATGTCTTATGTGTTTTCTTGTTAGATTTGTCTAATTGATGGACAGAATGGAAATAATAATAAAAGCATACTCTTTGTGTTGGTAACCTTTCTAACTTTGAAAATATGCTTGTTTGTTATTTTTTTGTAATATTTTGTTAATACTCTGGAGTTTATGTTGTCCAATGTGTTTTGTAATTATGAAAGCAATATTAGTCAAACTGGTAAACAGAAGTAGCTGACGTGTTTAAATTCAACAGATTTGCAAAGTACTGATAGTGTTTGACCTTTAACAATATGCAAGCATGTGAAACTAGTATTTACAATTGATAAGATCTTTCTAAAAAAGCTGATTTTTTTTGATAAATTATTATAGGGTAACTCTTAAGAAAAAGTAAAATTATGGTTTTCTGTAATTTTATTTATAAAAACATTGTACATTGTATTTTATACTTCATTGTAAAAGATTAAAATCCTCACCACATACTATACAAGAAAAATGCAAATAAAGGAAACATATCTTAGAGTGAGACTAATGCTCAGATGATTTATGAAAATATTTATAAACTTTATTAATTCATATTAGAAACACAATCAAAGCATGATGTATCAGTGCTCTACTGGCACCTTTATGAAATGCAGCAAACCATAGACTTGAAGCTCTGATTGTGTTTTTAATATTAATAAAGTTTTATAAATCCTCTGAGTGCTAGTATCATTTATACTATTGATTTACTGTGAACAGAGGCTGCTGCTTCATAGGGCAACTTTTGTTCTGTACTGTTGTTACACACACAGCCTTGGTCACATGCAGCAGGTCAAAACAAACAGGCATAAAATATGACCCAGAAAAAGTGCCTTAAATACCCCACCCACCAATCAGATATGTTTCATAGAACCGCCAAACCAAGTATATCAAATACAGCTGTATGGCATATCAAACTAAGCTGACCGCAAGTGGCCACTTGTAACCAAGACGACAGTGCATCTGTAAACAGCAGTGAACAGCACGTGAGCCAATGCACATGCGTGCGTAGTGATGTCATCGCGCAAAACGTGTGTCGCCATGGGAACCAGAACACAACGACATGAAACCGCAACACTGGGGTAACATCTGACCAATCATATATAAGCAATCAGCTCAAGAAATAAATGTCCAGCAAGTAACCATGGCAACCACACGAAGCACGATGCATCTTAGATTACTATCTAATACAAGAAAATTAAACACTAGTATGACAAAAGATGTTAGCCTAAACAGATAATATATTTGCACATACATTGGTGACAACCAAAGGAAATGAATGTTGGTGAGTGCTGATCTTCTGTACAGTTTTGTGATCATTCTGGATCGTGCACCCATTGGGTTCCTCTGTGGGCCAATAAGTGGGGATCTTTATTGATTCCTTTATGTGACTATTTGTACAAGTTTGGGCACAGAATATCTTCCAGTAAGGATACTTACGGATACTCCTTCTGTTTAAGTTTTGATTTATTCTACAGTGTGCTACTACAGGGACATGACTACAGAGGCTACATTTATCCCTTTATCCCAGGATGACCCCTATGGGGAGATTGAGGACTTTGCATTCACAGATGATGATGCATTACGCATCAGGTGTGATGCTGACATGCAGGAGCTGGAGGAGACAAAAGGTTAGACTCCAGTGAATATTTATCACAAATTATTGCATTTAGAAAAAAAAGAAGTTGATTACTACCTACACGCTGTTTACCTCTCCAAATATCATAAAGACACATTTATTCCACAAGGTTTTAGGGTAAAAAACATTCCCACTTTAGGTAGGATTAATATGGATTTCTGTAGACGCTGGTGCGGGATCTTAAACAAATGTTCCCATGATTTAATGCTTTTGATCACTGAGGAAGTGTCCAGATTAAAAATTATTGTGAGAAATGACATTACACAGATCAAAGACAAACTACTACATGTATTAAGAAGTGAACCTTACACAGATTGGCAAAATAAGTTTCCACCCAGGTTTCTAAATATAAACAAGAACTGCTAACATTTAAGAACAAAAAATATAATACAGTGGAGAATGATTACAGAGATAGGAAAGTCTACAGGTGGTTATACGGTAAAAGTGAGACATCTTACCAGAGGAGGGTTAAGTTCACTAAGAACAAACGAGTCAATTTTGATACGATTGATAGTAGTGGAGGTGAGTCTTCAGGGAGTGAGGTGGCTAGTACTGTACTGCAGGCGACTACCAATAGTGGTGTTTCCACAAGATCCTCACAGAGTCCCCCTTTGCTTGTGGGTTCGGATACAGACACCATAGGAGGGGGGGAGGAAACACCAAAAAAGGTACAACACGCAAACCGAAACAATAGTGTACAATTTGGGTTCACGCACACTCTCTGCTGATGAATATTCACTACTTAACAAAGGCCTATCTTTTATACCTACTCCTAGAACTGATACATTTGACATACGGGTCGATTTACATCGTTTTCAGTGTCAACTGAAGTTGAAATGAAAGAGTTCTTTAAAAACAAAGCTGAATATGAGCCCAAACCCTTTAAGGGTAAGAGCTCTTTTGAACCACCTAATACTCACTCTACGATTAAAACTTTCACACGTATGGTTAACACTGATATTGGTTCAAGTGATACTCTTATAGCTGATACATGGGATAACCACTAGAGAGAAGAGCTTTGAAAACCCTGACCGACGATAGTTCAATTGTGATCAGACAAGCCGACAAGGGCAGAGCTATTGTGGTGTTGGACTATTCCATGTATAGGCTAGAGGACCTTAGGCAATTAGATGATGGAGTTACTTACCGTAAATTATCGTTCAATCCAACTATCAATTTCAAAAAACAGGTTGACAATCTCTTGTGTATGTCTTTGGATGCTGGTTTCATTGATGAGGACACCTTTAGGTTTTTAAGGGTTGATAACCCCATTAGTCCTATCCTTTACCTTTTACCGAAAATACACAAGAGTGTGTCTAACCCGCCAGGTCGTCCAATTGTTTCAGCGAGGGGTTCATTGTTTCAACCCCTCGTGGAATATATTGACTACTTCCTACAACCTGTGGTCAAATTAACTGTTTCATACATAAGGGACTCTTCTGAACTCATCCACCTTTTGGGTCTGATGGAAGACATTCAATCTACTGACATTTTGGTCACGATGGATTTTATTAACTTATACACCATCATCCCACATACACATGGGGTGGAGATGGTCAGGAGAATCCTATCTGGTAACCCCCATTACTGTGGACCACCTATTGAGTTTCTGTTAGAACTGTTGGAGCTCTGTTTGGTTAAGAACTATTTTTGTTTTGAAAATATTTTTTATTTGCAAACATTAGGCACGGCGATGGGGTCTAATATGGCCCCATCATATGCCAATATCTATATGTCCATGTATGAGCATGAACATATTTTCAGAGCTGATTAGAGCTCCATCAGATTCTTCCGGCGCTACATAGATGATGTGTTACTTTTATGGAGGGGTGATAGGGAGTCTTTGACCTTTTGGTTCAACCATCTTAATGCCCTGAATTCTACTGTACGGTTCAAGATGGACATTGATGATGCGAGAATACATTTGCTAGACCGTGAGATTTATAAGAAAGATACACCATCTGGCTTAACGCTCTACATGACACTTTTTAATAAACCCACTGACAGGAATTCAATACTTCACTTTAACAGTTTTCACCCTAATTTTCAAAAAAAAGGAGTCAGTTCTTCCCAGCTCCTGCGTGTTGTACGCAACAACACCGAGGAGGCCCACAAGAAGAAATAACTTGAAACAATGGCCCAGAAATTCATTGAGGTTATCCTAAAACATTAATTATGGCACAATGTGAGAATGCACATTCACTCAACCAACAAACTCTGATGATTAAACCACTCAAGCCGGCCAAACAGCGGATGAATTTAATTACAACATATACACCAGCATCACACAAGGTCCAGAAAGCGATTAAACAGCATTGGCCCATTGTATCAACTGATACTTCCTTACCATTTGGTGATTTGCTCCCCCCTGAGAATGGTGTACAAGAAGGCACAGAACCTGAAGGACCTCCTGGTGAGGACTGATCCCATTGCAAGCTATCAGAATCGAACTTGGTTACCCCAGGAAAGAAGGGGTGCTTCAGATGTGGCAACTGTATTACTTGCAACGGTATGATCATTGGCAACAGGTTTCATCACCCCCATACTAATAAGACCTACAACATACGTCATCGCTTGACCTGTACTTCAGACCATGTCATCTACATGATCATTTGCCCTTGTTCCTTGTACTATGTGGGTAAAACCATTACCTCCTTCAGAGAGAGGTTGGCTAATCACAAAACAGCCATCAGATTAGCTCTCGATAAAGGGTCTTCTGACCAACCGGTGGCACGCCACTTCCAACAAGCGGGACATCCCATCTCTACTCTGAGGACAATACTTATTTATCACATCCCTAAATCTAGATGTGGGGGGGACCGGGCTAACGCTCTATTGAAGATGGAGTCACGTTGGATTCATCGTTTAGACACCATCACTCCCAGAGGCCTCAACGTGATGATTGATTACAGTTGTTTCTACAAGTGACTGTTTGGCTTTCTTTCATCTCTTATATTAGCTTCTACCATTTCCCAGAGCACGTTGTTGATTATTGTATGTTATTGCATACTGGCTGATATATGATGACACAAGGTGTTGATATTCTATAATATACTTAATTTTGATGGGTGTGATTAACACCATTTTAGCTGAGGTTGGCTTACTAAGTATTAGCTGTTGGATATCATTCCTGTGTTGATTTATCATGCCTGTTTATGTTTTTAACTTAGGATGTAATAGGATCAGATACGGGTTTATTAACATAGAACCAATAGATCTGTTGTCATGGTTACATAATGAGACATGCCGTTTTAACATTCATTTACTTTGGTTGTCACCAATGTATGCGCAAATATATTATCTGTTTAGGCTAACATCTTTTGTCATACTAGTGTTTAATTTTCTCGTATTAGATAGTAATCTAAGATGCATCGTGCTTCGTGTGGTTGCCATGGGTACTTGCTGGGCATTTATTTCTTGAGCTGATTGCTTATATATGATTGGTCAGATGTTACCCCAGTGTTGCGGTTTGATGCTGTTGTGTTCTGGTTCCCATGGCGACGCACGTTTTGCGCGATGACATCACTACGCACGCATACGCATTGGCTCATGTGCTGTTCACTGCTGTTTACAGACGCACTGTCATCTTGGTTACGAGTGGTCCCTTGCGGTCATCTTAGTTTGATATGCCATACAGCTGTGTTTGATATACTTGGTTTGGCGGTTCTATGTTACATATCTGATTGGTGGGTGGGGGTATTTAAGGCAGTTTTTCTGGGTCATATTTTATACCTGTTTGTTTTGACCTGCTGCATGGGACCAAGGCTCCTGTGGAGGCTGAAACGTTATGCTTTATTTGCATTAAATTGGTGATTTTTCTCATCTCTGGTGCTGGCTGTTTTTGTTGTGGGATGCTACGGATCAACACCGGGTCCTGTCCTATTTCAGTGTTCATTGTTTGGATTCATTTTGGCCGAGTACAGAGTGGTTGCAAGTGTTGGTGAGTGCTGATCTTCTGTACAGTTATATATATATATATATATATATATATATTGGCCTATAATTTTTATTTTTAATTTGTAATTTCTTTAATTTCCAGCAATACTAAAAAGTTTCCTTGGATGGAAATTTCTTGTGCGTAAAGCGTTGGCATATGGTTGAGCGGTATACAGTATTAGAGTGCTCAACTGAAAGTCACTTAATTCAGATACCATGCGCTATGAGTCACTTTTCCATTTTAACCTAGGCTAAATGCTGTAACTTTTCAAAGAATCATATACTAAATTACCAATAGTGATTTTTGCTTACTCATTTTGAAAGTAAAACCACATCGAATTTCACTTGTAGCTCACACAAAATCTTGAAGTAATCATTTAAATGGAGAAAGATTGGTAGAGATTAGTTTGAGTCACCCAATGTTCCACACATAATATCCGAACAAGCTCTGAAAGGCACAGTAATTATCTGTAATATCTGATTTAAGTTAAAAATCCTATGAGAAAATACACCCCCCACACACACTTTTTTTTCCATTACTCTGCAAAACAATGGAGACCTGACTAAGTCACTGGTGCTGGGTTAAAGTGTGGCCTGAATTCATTTAAAAAAAAAAAATATTTTGCTAGTATATTAAAAATAAACCCAGAATTATTGGTAAAGCCTAGACAATATGAACATATCTACATTTAATTTGCATAGCATTTGTTTATTTTGACTGTGCTAATTATTTACAACCCTATAAGGTCGAAAAATTGCTTTTTCTTCAATATTTTTTAACTTAATATATAATTGTAAGAAAATATGTTTTTGCAGTATGTATAAAATTGGTATTGTGAACAAATTATTTTTTATGATGTGCTCTCTAGAATTACAACATAATACTTACCCAGAAAAATGTAGTCAGTATTCTGCCATAATAAGTTAATTGCATGTTTTGCAGAAATTCCAGTTATGCAACATTATTTGGAGTTTTTGTTCAAATTCTCAAGTTCTGACCTAAAGATTAATCCAAACTTTCTGGCATACTAGAAATATGCAAAAGTTATCTATTTGATAAATTATTAAGGGCCAGATTGCAAGTGAAGCCCTAATTTATTACAAGTGTCTGGTTATTGCTACCGCAAGCTCGCGGTAGTAATTAGCGCTTAGAAAATTAACCAGAGATCAGATCTCTGGTTAATTTTACAAATGTGCCCCAAATGCCCCCAAAATACAGTGGTGTGAATTTTATTAAAATATAAAAATTGTAGCATTTTAATTTTTTGCTAAATAACTGCACTAGGCAGTTTTTGGTGGTTAAAGCTGGCGTGTGAAGGGTGTTAGAAAAAAAACGGCACTTAAAAGTTCGTTTACAATGGGAATTGCGTGTTCCCAGTAAATATATATGTATATGCTTATATGCATATAGATTTATGTGTTAATATGGGTATATACATATATTAACACATACATATTTATGTATATAAGCATATACATATATATTTACAATTTGCTGTCATTGCTGCGTGAGTTACCCCCTTCGCTGCTCTATTTCTCATGCCGTGTCTCAAGGCATGAAAACAAGGCTCCCATTGGAGCCTATGGTACCGCGCTCTTGTGAGCCCAATGCTTGCCAGTAATGCGAACACGAGGTCACTTTCACATTGCGGCTAACTTGTAAAGCCAGTGCACATTTGCATGCACTGGTTTTAATCAGTGGAGCGCAAATATCGCTTTCGCAAAAGCGATATTTTGCACTCCACTTGTAATCTAGCCCTAAGTTGTTATAAAACTAATGAATGCCAAGCAAACTAAAGGGCATAATAGTAAAAAAATGACATGCTCTAATTAGTTAGCTGGTCCCAAGCAGAAGCAGCTGCTGATCCAATAAGCAGTGCTGGTTGTACATGTGAGTCGTGTGACTAGCGCTGCTGATTGGATCAGTGGTGGATTCTGCTCGGGATCAGTAGTGGCACTTTTAGGGTTAGATTACAAGTGGCAAGCTAATGTTAGTGCTGGACGCAATAAGCAATATCGTGACTATGCTAACTAGCGCACATATTAAAATATAAATTTCTCTATCTATCTATCATCTATCTATCTATATATATATCTGTATATATTCATATAGAGATATAGGTACAGATATATGTTTTACAAAAAAATTATCAAATTTATATAGAAAGATATATTTTAGAATTTAAAAAAACAAAACATTTCATTCTATGTAAAGTATTCATAATTACCTTCAGCTTTAGCACTGTTAGTCTAATTTTTTTAAAACAGCGCATCCCATTGAAGTCTATGGGAAAAGAACATGTTCGCAATATCCAAAGTCCTGAAATAAGTGTGCACTCGGCCACGTTAGAAGTTTACTTTTAGCACAGCTAGCGTGCAAGCCAAAGTAAAAGTTAGTGTGACGCTTGTAATCTTGCCCACAGTAGTGTAGGGTTGATAGTCTTTAAATTACATGCTCTAACAAATAAGAGCACATAATTTTGTGACCATTAGACCATTAATGTAAATGTATTTGTGAACTATTAAATATTTTCTTCAGTTATGCACAATGGTGCATTAATGACATATTCTCTCTGTCTCCCCCTTAGTCTTTTTACTTATTTTTTAATGCCTGTAATGAGATGAGAATAATAGATGATATCTTGATAAGCTGTTGTCAGGTTCTTCTAGTCATAATCAGTATGGTAATACTATGGTGGTGGTGCAGGTCAGAATGATCGTAATGATCATCATCATGATCACATTTGTTACCTTCCAATCCAGCTGTGTTCTGTCTGTGTCCTGAGGTGCTGCTTCAGTCCTACAGTTCGGTGGTGTATTGTGTCACGTGACTCACATGAACTTGGAGGAATACACATGGCCCAGAGAGAGAAAAAAATAATCCGTTCAAGGAGCTCAGATAGTAGCCATAACCGATGCACTCCAGAGTCCAGACTTATACTAGAATCTATTCTACTGGTACACTGTGCCTGGGTAGGACCTACAGTCGGTTTTACCTTTAAGGTGGGGAGCAGACTCGCAGTGAGGAGGGATATTATCAGCCAGGGCCAGGCCCAGCTCCAGACTCTAAACAGCTGCTCCACGCTGGTGTCGGACCTGGGTATGAACTGCAGCTACATACGAGCTGTAGCTGTGTTCCTACCTTGAGGCTGAGGGAGCAGACAGTGGTTGGGATGGCAGGGCCACTTCTTGATTTGACAGTGATGTCACAAGGTGGGGAGCTGACTTGCAGTGTGAGGATTAGCCAGGCCCAGCCCCAGACTCTAAACAGATGCTCAGCGCTGGTGTCAGCCTGGTTAGGAACTGCAGCTACATAGAAACTACCTTGAGGGAGCAGACAGTGGCTGGGCCGGCAGGGCCACTTCTTGATGTGATTGTGAGATTTTGAGTGTGTGTGCAATCCCAGCCCACGGAGCTCATGATACTGCATATATTATAGAGTTATTAAGAGTATCAAGACACAACACAGCCTGCAAAAATACCCCCCCAATACTGCCCCCTCCCCCCAATTTGCACGGACCTTGTTGGCCTAGGCCTTAATACACCTCTGCTGGCCACCAATTGTGGAGAGGACAGCCATACATATTGCTTAAGATTTCCATTTATAAATTACTATGAATACCAAGTTAAGATAACAGCAGGGCTTAGTAAAAAAAAAACTTTTATTTATTAACATAAAATAAAAAGAAGAATTAGAAAAGATGTTAAAAGCGTAGTTGGTAGAGGCTGTTTTACAAAATAGTTTTTTGGGGGAACAAACACTTATCTACCATGCTAAGCTCCTTTACCAGGAAGCTAAGGAGTTAGAGAGGCCTGTGGGTGAAGCCGTGGTTTTTTTGTGGGTGGAGTCTGGAAAGGCAGAATGACAGCTGATGTATTGGTGGAGCTGTGCATACTGTGGGTGGATTTGATTAGTGCAAGAGCATGGCTAGGAAATCAGGAGGTGTGGATTGCAGGGTAAGGGACCACTGTAGCTACACAAGCATACTTACACAATGGGGATCAATTCTAAATTGGGGGGTTGCATACCTCTGCACCCCTGTAGAACCAATATTTGTCTGTTGATGTGCTATTGAGAGTGCTCACTGTGGGCTCTTTTAGTACCTCCTTGTCCCTGAATTGTGCTGAAATGATTGGTCCTCTCTGATCATTAATTTTTTTTCAGAAGATAAGATCCTTCTAAAGGAATTTAACATATATCAACCAGCCCGTTAATTATGGTTCTAATGCTCTCTAATATTAAAAATAATTGTGAAATTGCTGCATTGCAGTTTGCACTGAATACAACCCTTATCATGATCCCACAATATGTAGATTTCTGAGAGATCGGGATTACATAAAATGAATAAATCACTGAATGATAGTGGAGGATAGACATAGGAACCAATGTTCTACAAGACAGAAGGTCTTGTAGGTTTAAAGGTTGAAGGGGTTCATTGGTTTTGTGAGATCACAGTGAAATTGAGACTATAGTGGTTTCAACTCCATTGACAAAGCTAATAGCAATCTAACAGTGTTCATCTATTATCAGCACTACATCTTATCTAATCACAGTTCAAATGATGACTATAAATTAACACAGCACGTACATTTTTGCACAGGTTATTTTGTGAATCTGTGCTGTTCAAAAAAAATTAACAAAATGCTATGGTTGCAGCATATGTTAGTTGTTATTGCAATTCTCTTCGGAAGTTAGTAGGACAGCACTGTATAATTAATTTCCATACATATTTTGCTAGCCATGTACAGTATCTCAAGGGACCATAAGGTAGATGTATTTTTCTCTCCGGATATTTTCGTTTCCATTACAGTAACAGAGCGCTGCTTCTCATCTGCCCATCTTAAAATTGCACCGAAACAAGAGAAGAGTCATAACAGTTCTCAGGTCTTCCTGTCTGCACACCGCAGAATGAGTAAGTGAAGCACAGACCACTCACTTTTTAAACATCTGCATCGCTTATATGAAACATGTGTTGCACCAAACATCTCTCCTGCAGAATATTTCACTTCTAGAGTTGTCATTATTTAGTAGAGGAATGGTCTTCCCGTCTGTTACTTATGCCTGAGTATTTCCTCTGGGATAAATGGAAAGAGATACAGAATTAAATGTTGATATAATGTAACTACCAGCTCCTTACATTTTTGCCTACAAGTAAGTCATAACAGTTCTTATAGTAACCATAACGTTACCAATTGTAGAAAATGTGATTATGTTTGCAATATAAACTAATGATCAGCTATATTTAGTTTCTTACTATTTGACGTCAATGCACAAGGTAAAAATACAATATTTTGCAAGCAAGAGGTTGTTGGTTTTGTTGGAAAAAGAAAATAACAATTTACAGACATTTTTGAATATAGTGTGTTGATAATATTAAAACATCTAATCTCTTTAGCAAAGTATATTATATTTGCAACCAGCAGCTGTGGAAAATAACCTCCAGTTCATACCATAAAGTACATGTAACATACACCCTTTTAGTGCTGTTGTGTTGGCATAGACTTGCTCAGTCAGATGAGAGAATCATTTTCAATGATCAAAACTGAAGGATAAAAACAAAGAACTTATAATGTTTAAATTATATATTAGAAAAAGCCTAGCAGTGCAAAAAGGTGCACATCTAAAACTTGTATACCTCTCTCTGGCTAACATTGGATTTTAAAGGGATTTTCTTCATTAGCCATGTGCATGGGCAAAAACATTGTTTCATCCAAAAGATTTGTTTCAGATTTTTAAATGTTAGGTTCGGCCAAATTTTGTTCATACAGGCTTTTGGTTTGGACGAATGTTGAAATTGGATTTGTTACCTTACATTATAGGGTTTGAACAATTAGAAGAACCTATTAGTAATACAATGGCAGGACTGGACAGGGGACAAAGGACATATGATTGGTCAGACCCCCTGTACATTATTACAAACAAAGGAGCTCATTAAAGTGATGGTAAATCCTAGCATTTTAAAAACACTGGGATTTACCAGCACTAAAAATAAATGTGATTTCATTCACAAGCTTTGTAAAGTCACATTTATTTTACTGCTAACCTAAGAGCCTTGGGCCACCCACAGTACAGCTCACTTTTTTTCAATGAGGGGATGTTTTCACCTCTTAACCAATAGCCGTGCTACCATAATGCACAGTGCCATACAGATAGCATGGCTAATGACTAAGAAGTGGAAATGTCACCTCACTGAAAATAATTGAGCTGCACCATGGGTGGCCGGCGGCTCTTAGGTTAGCAGTGAAGCCGTGATGAAATAAAGGTGACTTTTAGATATTTTTTTAAACTTGTGAATGAAACACACCTTTATTTTTAGTGCTGGTAACTCCTAGCATTTTTGAAATCCTAGGATTATTTACCATCACTTTAATCAAACAATATAACTCCTCCCCCCCCCCCTTCATGCATTGTTTTTGGAGCCAAATGGCAAGAACAAATTAATCAAATTAGTCAAGCAATCATTGGTTTTTCATCAGTTTTGTCCAATAATGTATTCAGCTGTTTGTATATCAAACAACTCAACCAATCAGCAAAATTTAGATGACATTAATCAGATTGCCATAAATTTCTAGTTTTTAAGTTTTCTTATTGTACCCTGTTTCCACAACCCTCCAGCATTAGCTACCCCTACCAATCCCCAATGTTAAAGTGCTATGTACAGTATATACTTTCATCAGGTGCATATTTTGGGTAAGGCTAACTAAGTGTTTGCCTAGGGCAGCAGGTTTTATAGGGGGCTGCAAATTCTGAAAAGTAGTTTTATGGTGTGATGCCTTTCCTCTACTTTGCTCTACAATTGATTGATTTATTAATTGTATTACAAATCACACATCCCTGGTTGTCTAATAAGGGGTGCATGACCCATCCATGAGCACCTGGCCTCCAGTTGATAGAAATATGAGAAATATATGTTTAAAATGTTGGGGGAAGGGGGAGGAACACTAGATTTCTAAGTGCCTACGGCAGCACAAAAACTAATCTTTTTTAGTGAAAAAATTGACTTTTTGTTGTTCATTTAGCACATTTTACTTGAGAGGGCTACAGCCTCTAGGCAATCAAGGGGTTAATAGGACGATTGAACTGATTGAATTCTACAAAAGAACTTGTTTGCTCTGTTTGAGTGACAGGCTGAGAGTGCATCAGTAGTTCTGCGTCATAACCAGGTTAAATTATTTTTTATGTACCAATGTGGCTTTCTAAAATATGCTTACAATTTATTTTTTGGTTCCTCGAGCATATGCAGATAAAGTTACTTGCCCAAGGCATCACTGGAAATGGAATGTGCTACAAAGATAGTGTTCCTAAAACATCTTTCTCCTTGAGCCTATTTCATCAGAAATGCTTTTTAGCAATTTCTTGTTCTTAATATCTGTCTAGACTCTGATGTCTGTATTTTGCTGCTGTAGCTGCAGAAAGTCATTAAGCGTTTCAGTGAATTTTACAACGGCTCAGAGTGCAAACTAAATTTTATGACTTTAAGCATTCTACTTTCCTCCCACATCATGGTGTTTTCTTAATTCATATGGCCTAAATCTTTATCTGCTGCAGTGCATAATCTTCTATACATAGTGTTCAGTTATGAATGTTGTGATGTTGTTTTCCTGTAAAAAGGTCAAACCTAACCTATAGTGAAAGCTCTACTTATTAAATATGAAGGCAAAATATAAAGTCATTTAATGTTGCTCGGATTACAAAACATTTCTTAAAAGAAAACATTTTCTGTCTGCTAAGGATGCACTGGGCGAGCCGTTTAAATATGATTATGGAACATTATTGGTGACAGCAACACTGAATCTATCTTATGGCGCCCATTTAACAAGCTCCGTAGTGAGCTTCTGGGCACGTGTTTCTGGCGAGCCTTCAGACTCGCCAGAAACAGCAGTTATGAAGCAGCGGTCACAAAGACCGCTGCTCCATAACCTGTCCGCCTGCTCTGAGCAGGCGGACAGACATCGCCGGAAATCAACCCGATCGAGT
>CAJPDP010920435.1:0-14529 GCA_905336975.1 Bombina variegata variegata
TCAGTGTCCCTTTAACCTTTTTTACTAACTTGTAATATCTGATCTTATTGATTGTACAAAAATGCACAAAATAGCGCACCACTCATGATTCAGAAAGAGCATGCTATTTTAAACAACTTTCTAGTTTACTTCTATTATCACAATTTATTTATTCTCTCTGTATCTTTTGTTGAAAAGCAGAGACATATACGCTCAGGAGCGTGCATATATGTGGAATACTATATGGTAGCAGTTTTGCAAGAATGTTATCCATTTATCCGGAAACTCATTGCAAAGGGGGAGTGTTTTATGTAACCAGTTTGTATTGGAGAAGAGGGGGCCGAATTATCAAGCTCCAAATGGAGCTTGATACCCCTGTTTCTGCGTGAGCCTTCAGGCTTGCCAGAAACAGCAGTTATGAAGCAGCGGTCTAAAGACCGCTGCTCCATAACTGGTCTGCTGCTTCTGAGGCTGCGGTCTGCAATCTGCTTGATCCTATACGATTGGGCTGATTGACACCACCTGCTAGCAGCCGATTGGCCACAAATCTGCAGGGAGCGGCATTGCACAAGCAGTTCTGGCGAACTGCTTGTGCAATGTTAAATGCCGACAGCGTATGCTACAGCGTATCATGTCGGACAAACATTGATAAATCGTCCCAAAGCCTTTTAAAAGAGATTGATTTTAATTATTATATACAGCCTGATGAAATGGTGTTGTATGCCGAGAAACTCGTTGCTGTTTTGAAGTTTGAATAAATTGTTTTAAACCACGGCTCTCTTTTAGCCTTCCTATTGCTAATAGTGCTTGTGTGAGCCTGGCCATCTGCTATAGGCCATTTATTGTTGCTGCACGGAGATGTTAATGGTCTTCTCCCACAGTAGCTAAGTGGCGTTGAGAGTCTGCTGAGAGAGGGAGGTGCCAACCATCTATTGGTGTTCATGCAGGTTGAACACAGGAGCTGGGATTCTGCTGCAACTGACACAGCAGCAGAAAAGAATTACCCCGAGATGATTGAAATACCTGATGGTAAGCTAGCCGTGCAGCTCAGATCCGCAATAGTACTAGCTTGTGCTTCTTCGCATGTGAGTGGCTTTTTTCCCTGTTATTTTCTGTTGCCAGTTGATATCTGCACCATGAGGCTCCTCTGTTGGTTTTCTTTTCTTTAGAATTGGTATTGTTATTTGATGTCTCCCAGAATGCAGCCAAACTATTTGAGGTGGTGAATCATAGGATACCGTCTTCAGTATGGACTCAAATATCCCTTTTGTATTGAGATGTGTATCCCTTATCCTTTGAGACTTTGTTTTACTGAAGACTGTTATTGTTATTGTGCCCTCCATTTATAGTTAGTGGGGAGCCCTATTATTATTCCTCATATATCTATATTGGTTATCTAATATTACAAGTACAAGATGGTAGCACTATTTCCTGTCATGTAGTGCTCCTGATACCTACCTAGGTATCTCTTTAACAAAATATACAATGGGAACAAACACATTTGATAATATAAGTAAAACATTTTTCACATTTTTATCCCTTTAAGTAAAACTTGTTTTGCTTTATTCACTGACTGGAACTGGCACTTTGAGAGTTCAGTCGGTAGGGTAGCACTCAGATGTTTTTATCCCTCTCTTAGCAGTGTGACATACTTATTGGATGCTCAGAAATCCTCACACACTTCGAGGCACAGAAATTAAGCATATATGATAATTTGTCAGCTGTAAATTGAAAATTGCAAGAAACGAAGTCCTCTAGATCTAGCATCTACTTTGATCCAGGAACCCTCTGTGCTCTTTCAAAGGGGAGAGAAGTGAACTTATGTTTTCCAAAGTAGCTGTTTAGCTGAAGTTAATCCAGTGTTGATCTTGATTTTAATGTCCCAGGAGCCCCACTTATGGAGAAGGCTGTAGCTGAGAAGCACTCCACTAAAGTTAGGAACTTCGCTGTTTGGAACTTTAAATATGTAGCAAAAAATTTACCATATGTGATTATTGTGCTGTAGCAGCCATTTCTGAGGGTGCTCATCGGATGGAGATAAAAGTTCCCTTTTTTTTATAAAGCCAAAGGGGGGGACATTTGGTGATTGAACTTTCGCTATGGGAAATCCTCCACTTGAATACAATTTCAAATCTGCTTCATATATTTTGCCATAATTGCAGCCTAAAAACATGATTCGTTGTTCTGCAGCTGTACACCCTACTCTTATGCTAGGTAGCTGTAATAAGAGTATAACTGCAAGACTATGTTTTTAGGGTTCTATCATATGCTGTTTTTCTTAGAAAGCATTGACTTTGGTCTTTTCACTCAGAATTTTCATCTGAAAGAGTTTGTTATCTACTTGTACCACATGCAGATTATTTTTTGGGGAAAAAGCATATACATTTATTTCTAAACAGTATAACCCCAGTGCTTAGTGTTGGACACCTATAGCTCCTTAAAGAGGGTACCTAGCTTGCCCTAAAGAAGTGAATGTTTATAGAGTATTATAAGGAGCGTCTAGAAGGAAGGCTAAGGTGATATTTTACGTGACTAATGTGTAAAGAAATGTAAGGAATTTAACATTATTTCTTTAAAGTATCAGTCATTAAAAAACATGAAATACAACAAAACCTGGCTCCATGTAACAAAACAAATAATGTCAAAAAATGCACTAAAAACAAATGGAAACTGTATCCAGAAAGATTAAAATCACATATAAGGTATTAGTCTATTCACTCCAGATAGAGAAAAGTCCCTTACAATAGTGCTGTGGGATGTGAAGTTGATCCTTAAGTGGTGGTTCCAAAAAAATTGTAGAAAAAAGAAGTTAAATATAAAAAGTTAAAAAAAATATATGAAAAAGAAAAATGAAAAAAGAAAAAGAAAAAGTGAAAAATGTGAAGTTGACAATGTGTGTATATTTCACACACAGAAGTGAATTCCCAGTTCAGGGTAAAAAGTTATTGTAGATGGTGGGGTTTATAAATCCAATTTGAATAGAAAAAAAGTGGGATAGTGCAATATTGCTATAATAAATATAAAGTGCTCAGAAATAGGCTTACCAAGTGTTGTCAACGCGTTTCGGAATCTTTTTAGGCATTTATCAAGACAACACATGGTAAGCCTATTTCTAAACACTTTATATTTAGCAAGTCCAAGCCTTGCCAGCCCCCACTGATTGCAGAGCTAGATGGAACCCTAGACGTTCAGGCCCCGTCTGTATTTTCTATTCTTTCCCCGAATCTAATACACTTCTTTAGGAAGATCTTCCTAGGCTGGAATTGTTAATCCTTTAGTGGTACTATGAATTCAACTTTAAATTAAAGAGACATAAAAGTTCAAAACAAGGGACAGAGCATGGCCAGTCTGGAAGATGGCTGTGTAAGTAGATAGCTCTTAGGCCCATACTCCCCAAACCCACCTAATAAACCAGCTACACCTATGCTACTCCTACAGTACCGCCCTTACACAAGCACAGGGGACATTTTCAAATTTAGTGGCCTACACACTACAACCCAGCTGCGCCATAGCGGACGCCAGAGAAGGGTAACAAGCAAATAGTAGACACATTAGATACAACGGGCAGAAATGCTACCCCCTAGTCTGGTACTGTAGAGCTCTGAAATTTAGCGAGAAACACTACTGGATAGCTAGTTATAAGCCCATAGTACACACGGGCCACCTGAGAAACCTGCACTGCATACAGTGGCCAGATTGTATGTGAGGGGCAAAGTGCAACAGTTATGCTCCCTTTACACTCAGGCTCTTCTACCTGCCACTAATCTACTCTGCGACAAGCTTATCTGGCACACAGCATTTCCAGCCTCTGCACACCTATAAACAAAGTGCCACTTATACCCCTCTCAATCTGCGAGGCGCATAAACCATGCCTGGTCGCAAACTTAACAAACCGGATAATACACAACGTTCCAAGATGCTGCAACAATTTCTAAAGCCACTTGATTCAACATCAGACAATCAGCCTGCTGCACTAAACAGCGATCCACAATTAGACATCCTCAGAAAACCATCTTCTGAAACATCTACTACTGCAGGACTCACTAAAGAAGACCTACTGCCACTCTGCATGAAAAATGATCTCAAAGAAATAGTGACAGAAGTCAAGAACTGTTATGGAGACATGAAGAGCGATCTGTCATGAGTGACACAAAGAGTTACTAACTTAGAAGAAAGTCACAATATAATGGACACCGACATTCAGCATATGTCCCAGCTGGCCTATGATCAAGATGAGACCATACACCACCTTCTAGAGAAAGTTGAGGACTTAGACAATAGGGGCAGAAGGAACAATCTAAGGATCAGGGGTATACCGGAATCTATTCTGCCAGCTGCAATAGAAGGATGCCTGCAGGATTTATTCAGGACAGTTAAGGGGGATAATAGTACACCAGATCTGATATTCGAAAGGGCCCATTGCACACTAAGAGCGAAACCCCCATCCAAGGCACCCCCAAGGGACGTAATAATTAAATTACTTCATTTCAAGGACAAAAAAGAAATCCTGAGGCATGCCAGACAGAGGCAAGACATCATGCACGCGGGAAACCACATTCAAATCTTCACAGATCTCAGGCGACCACTCTCCAAAAGAGGAGAGACCTCAACTACATCATGAACAGAAGATTGCCTATAGATGGGGATTTCCAGTTAGTATAATCACAACCAGAGGGAACACAACTGCTGATTTCAAGTCTAAAGAGGATCTGCCCCACTTTTGCGAAGTTCTACAGATTGCCGTGCACCCACCAGACCCTACAAGGCAGGCGGATATAGATCCACAGCACCTCGGGCGCAGACCACATCCACCTACAAAAGGGACTGCTGACACAGTGACGGAAAACCTTCAGCCTGGAGCAGGATCTACAAAGGACAGTATGGCCACTGACCTACACAGTGACAGATTGCTAATGGTCAACACCTGAGGGGACTCTCTCTATACATCTATGGCTACAGGTCATATGCTTTATATGTTTATCTCTTTATTCAAGTTGGGTTTGGGGATTGATTTAGTACTTATTATTGATACTCAGCATATCATTATTTATTGATTTAATACTTATTGTTGATACTCAGCATATAACAGTTAATTGTTAATTGTGACTCTTCAAATAATCAGGTTGTTGCATATTACTGTCTGCATTTGCAGCTCCTATACACTTTATAACTAGCACGTACCTCTCTCTTAGCCACGCTTTACATACAACTAAACAACTAGACATGTTACTGCATCCCATTAGAGTCAAGGATCCATCCTGCCTCTCCGACACCCCTCTGACGCATAGGGCCCTCGTGAGGAGTAGACACACTTAGTGGGCATTTCACCCATAGCATCAGTGTTCCCTACTCCAGCACAACACCCAGCATAGTTGCTGAGCTCATGTCCCTACGGCCCCTAGAGTTGATAACAATCAATGCAAAAGGGCTTAATAGCCCAGAAAAGCTATCAGTCGCCTTCAATCAGTTGTACAAAGAATCAGGAGACATTCTTTATTTACAAGAGACACACTTTAAAAAGGGGAGAGAACCCAAACGTATTAACAATCGGTACAAGACTACATTCCTAGCTTCGGGTGGTTCAAAGAAGGGCGGGGTGGGTATCTTTTTACGAAACACTATTCACTTTCATCCAACAAATGTCATCAAAGACCCCAATGGCTCATACTTAGTGGTTATTGGTCTACTTTTCAACACCTACGTAACACTGGTAAACGTATACCTGCCAAATCAGGGACAGAAAACAGTTTTTAAACAAGTAACTCAGTAGCTACTGGAACATGCAAAGGGCATATTACTCTTGGGGGGGGCTTCAACCTGCCACTAGATCCGTCACATGACATCTCTAGGTAGAGCCAGCACTCCACAAAAAGTTATAAAAGCGATACACTCCAACCTGTACCAACTTAAGTTACAGGACATTTGAAGATCCAAAAAACCCTGCACATTATATTATATTATACATTTTATTCTCATCCACACCACATATACACCAGAATAGACTATCTAATCACAGACCAGATAGGGCTAGCAATGGTAGAGGACTCCACCATACTACCGACGACCTGGTCAGACCACGCCCCAGTTCAGTGCACAATTAGATGGCCAAACCCCCCCACAAAACCATTCCTGTGGAGAATAGACAAACACGTTAGAAAATCCGCTGATTAAACCAGAGATTGATGTTGCAATAGGACATTACTTTAGAGAAAACACAATAGGCAATGTGTCGCCATCCACTATATGGGAAGCCCATAAATGTGTGCTGAGAGGGGAATTAATTAAACATAAGGCAAGAGAGACTATTGCCAAACACAAGCTTAACAACCACTTGCTCAGGGAATACCAGCGTAAAGCAGCTAGACTACAACATAGATACTTTGACATAAATGATAAGACTGGTTCCTCACTTTCTAAAGCCCTCAAACGAAAACAATTAGACACTCACATTCACTCAATTTTGGACTCGGAGGGCCAAACACATAAAGACAGCCTACATATTGCTGAGACATTTAGGCAATACTATGAGGCGTTTTACAACAAACAAAATGACTGCAGACAAGATGATATTGATAGTTTATTATCTGATGTACAACTATGCACACTAAACCAGGTAGACACCGAACTTCTCGACTCACCAATAACATCTGACGAAATCAAGACAGCCATTAAAAATATGCCCAATGGCAAGAGCCCAGGCCCAGACTGCCTGGGCATAAAATACTACAAGACATATTTACATCATATGTTGGCCCCCCTAACTTCCTTATTTAATTCCTTACTAAAAGAGAAAGGATTCCCAGATCAAATGCTATCACTGTGCTCCCCAAGCAGGGCAAGAACCCAGGCAGGCCAGAAAATTTTAGACCTATTTCTCTTTTAAATTCGGAAATCAAAATATTCACAAAAATTTATGCCACTATAGTCAATAAATTCCTCCCTAGTCTGGTACACCCGGACCAAGTGGGTTTTGTCCCTGGACGGAAGGCTCAGGACAATACTCTAAAGATATTCCAACTAATATTGCATGCCCAACTACAAAATATACCCATGGCCCTGATCTCTACAGACGCTGAAAAAGCGTTTAACAGGATACATTGGCAATTCCTGAAATCTGTTTTACATAAGATGAAGTTTAGCAACACCTTTATAAACTTAATTTTCACTCCAGAACCCTACAGCGTGAGTTAAGGTGAATGGACTCCTCTCAGATAACTTTGCTATCAGAAACGGTACAAGACAGGGTTTCCCTATTTCTCCAATTCTTTTTGCGATCACCATTGAGGCCAAAAAAATCGGAATGACAACCAAATAAAAGGGAAAACCAATGCAATCTGTGAATACTAGTTAGCGTTATACGCAGATGACATCCTGCTCACATTAACAAACATTGACTCCTCATTAGCCAGAAGTTTGTTGATTTTCAGGTCCTTTGGAAAAGTTTCAAACTTCCAATTAAATCTGTCAAAGTCCGAGCTACTGAACATCACATATAATACAGGGCTACTTGATCAGAAACTACGAGACTGCCCCTTAAAAAAACAGAAATCCAAAATGAAATACCTGGGCATTTATCTATCCCCAGATCAACAGGAGGTATTCTAAGCCAATTACAAAAGGTTGGAGATCAACCTCATAGCTGATCTGTCCAAATGGAAAAATAAACCGATATCATGGTTAGGCCGGGTTAACGTGATAAAAATGAATGTATTACTCAGACTTTTATACTTATTGCAGACCACACCCATACCTCTACTGTCAAATTACCTGCATAAAATACAAAGCATTATAGAACAAAATATTTGGGGAGGTGTTAGACCCAGAATCATAAAGAAAACACTCTACCTGCCCAGGCATAGGGGAGGACTTGGGATACCTAATATACATGTATACAAACAGACTATCAACCTATATACACTATTAGATTGGTGCTGTAATGACCACAATAAAAAGTGGGTGCAGTTGGACTGCACCATACTAGGCAAAGAGAACGCCAGTGTAACGGTGTGGTTGCTAGGGAAGGATAGACCAGTGGCCGCATCCGCATACCCGCTGTTTATAGATTTCTTTGCCACCTGGGACAGAATCATAAACACTTCAACAATTATATCCTCCCGCTTCTCCCCATTGACACCCACACACCAGAATCCTGCTGTACCCTGGAATCATAAAGAGACAAGTTTAAACCAAAACTCACCCTTTAAGGAACAGACACTCTTGGCTTTGGTTGAAGGGTGCAAACTGAAACCCCTCTCAAAAATCAAAGAGACTATGTCCGACATCAGCATGAATTGGCTTACACACTTATAACTTAGCCACTTCTTAATGACACACAAGCATAAACATAACTTTACAAGACAAATGACTCCCTTTGAGACTGTGTGCTTGTGCGAGATACCAACAGCTCATGCGATTTCCCTTTTATATAAACTGCTACTGATGGAGGATGCACAAATGCTGCCCTCATACACCAAAGCATGGGAAAAGGAACTAAACACAGACTTAGACATACAAGAATGGCTGACAGCATTTCAGATCATAAAACAATCATCAGTTTTAACTAGGGTACAAGAATCCAGTTACAAATTCCTGTCTAGGTGGTACCTCACCCCTAGCAGGTTACAACACATATATAAATCAGCCTTGGGGAGATGCTGGAGAGAGTGCGGGGGTGAAGGCACCCTTACTCATATCTGGTGGGATTGTCCCGGCCTGGACATGTACTGGACGGTGATCTTTAATTATATTAGGATAGCAACTTGGAAATCATTACAGAATAGCCCCGGGACACTCTTGTACCTTTCTCTACCTAAACTCGAAAGCAAGGCAAGTAGGGCCCTAAGGTTAATCATGCTAAATGGAGCTATGATGCTGACCCCAAAACATTGGAAGACCAGGGTTGTCCCAATGGTAGGAGAGTGGCAGCGGCAGGACGATACCCTATTACACCTGGAGAGGTACCACCACATGCAGAACGACTCATTATATACACACAAACTGATGCTAATGCAATGGAAGGAATGCAAAGCACATTCAGAGGGTCAGAGGGAGAAATAGCTAGTTCATCAGTGTAGGGGTTCAGCTCCATATCTTACTAGGAGGACAGCAAAATGAGGAGAGAGGTGTGTTGCATTTATTTAGGTATTCTCACATTAATGTTAGTAACAAAACTGTTTTGAATTTGTATTTTTTCTTGCATTTTTCACCACATGTTAATTCTAAAATTGTGTGTGGCACCATCAGGTGCAATACACATACAGTATATGGACATTGACTCTAAAAGTTTAGTTGAAATAACGATACATGGACATTCTGTGATATTTATGTAAGTTTATTAAATAAGGCACTGCGTGCCGATGTCTTGAACGACTTATGTAAACAGAAAACATTGAAAGATCTGTAACAATGTTCAATAAAACTCTTTTGAAAATTAAAAAAAAAAGTTTAAAACAAAAATGCTTTAATATGTTAAAGCATTTTATTATTACACTATTGCTTGCTTGCAAGTATGGGGTCAATCACACTCCTGTGGAAAAGCTTATCTATCACTATAATAGTGATTTTTTTAGAAAAACCCCTGCAAAGTGGTTTAACAAACAGTTTAAATCAGCTCCAGAGCAGCATTTGCCTTCAGGGACCTACCTGAACACGTCTGGTGATTAGTGCTATGGAGCTCCTCAGTCTACCTAGATATGCTTTTCAACAATGGATACCAAGAGAATGAAATACATTTGATGAGTAAATTGAAAAGTCTCTTAAAATGATGTGCTGTGTCTGCATCATGAAACTTTAATTTTGAATTTGATGTCCCTTTAAGTTTATGAAGATTTTTTTTTTCTATTTATATGTTAGGAATATCTTGCACCTGTGCTATTAAATAAGTAATGCTTGGCTAAATTCAGCTGGCTTAACTAAAACATGGTGCTAAAAAACATTTTGAACTTCTAAATGGGATTGTGCCTTTGTTCAATAATGTAGTGCAAACACCTTAAAACGCACTGTTGTCACCATGTTTGGACTTAGCGTGCATGAAGGTGCATCCACTATAAAAAGCCGTTCACAAAGACACAATCTCGATTGAACATCTTCTATGCAGATAATGGGGCTGAATTATCAAGCTCCGAATGGAGCTTGATGCCCTGTTTCTGCGCAAGCCTTCAGACTCACCGGAAACAGTAGTTATGAAAGAGCAGTCTAAAAACCCCTGCTCCATAACTGGTTTGTCTGCTCTGAGGCTGCGGATATCAATCCGCGTGATTGTATACAATCGGGCTGATTGACTCCCCCTGCTAGCGGCCGATTGGCTGCAAAACTGCCGGGGGCGGCATTGCACAAGCAGTTCACAAGAACTGCTTGTGCAATGATAAATGCCGGCAGTATATGCTGTCAGCATTTATCGATGTGCAGCGGACATGATACGCTACATCGTATCATGTCTGCCCACACTTTAATAAATCGGCCCCAAAATGTTGTGAGGGAGTGGGTTCACACTTTACAGTTTCAGTACTTATAATATCCAGTATAATACAATACAAATGTTAAAACTGATACCCAAAGTTCTTTTATTACTTTCTTATCTCTATACTCACACAGATACTTATTTATTTTTAGTTTCACGCAGTATTTTTTTATAAAATCATTACAACTACTTCCCCAATATTTTGCATTGCCTCATTCTGATTATCCTAGCTTTAGTGTAGCTATAATCCAGATTTTATTAAAGACACAGACGAATATTTTGCATAACTTTCAATTTACTGCTCTGACAGCTTTTAAAAGTACATAAAGTTCGATATAGTATACAAATAACAACATCACAGAAAACAAAAGAACCAATGAGGAAAGGTCCATGGAAGCAGCAGGAGATATCAACCAATCAGCATGCTCATAACGACCATAAACAGTCCAGAGAGCACCAATACCGCCTCTTTCTTTTTTGATTCAAAGAAGTAACAGGGACATTAGTGAAGGTAAGAATAAACCACAACACCAAAACAACTAGGAGAAGAAAAGCCAATAACAAAAACTCAGAGTCATTTTAAAAAATGGGGTGTAGAAACTTAAGGTTGAGGCAGGAAAGAATTCTTTAGGGAATCCAGTTTTGTTGCAGGAGATGTTTATAAGATGATATAGAAGATGAGAAGAGGAAGGAGCATCCGAATCAGTTAAAGGGGACGTTTTGAGAGATAGATGCTGAAAATAAGAATATATATTAACACAAATTCACCATGAGATAAAACATTGGGAGGGACAATAAACATTTTTTTACCAGGGTGGGAAAATATTCATCCATGTGTCTTTAATAAAATCTAGATTATAGCTACACTAAAGATAGGATAATCAGAATTTTATTACAAGACCAGAGATTCATATTTTGCTAGTTTAAAGCAAAATGGATCATGAAATCAAAGAAAAAGCAGCATTTTTAATAGGTTTAAAATAAAACTGTCTGAAAGTGGAGTCCGAAGACCAATCTGCTGCATTTAAAATATCTTGGAGGGAAGAAGACTTTAAAAATGCTTTGGAGGCAGAGGCTCCACGAATGGAGTGAGCCGAAAAGGATTCTTCCACACCAGAGAGGAGCATAATCCATTTTACCCACCTGGCAATAGAGGTAGAGGTGACAGGTTTAAAAGGGAGAAGCAAAAGAGATAAGAAGCTGATAAGAAGCTGAGGAGAAGAAGAATGATGAAAGGGTTGAGTACGGGAAAGGTATTATTTCAAACTAGGTTGGTCAGGGAAAAAAGGATAGAAGATAGATTTAGAAAGACATTTAGTTCTTCTAGAGAGAGTAAAGATGACACCAAAAGGGGAAAACATTTGGGAGTTAATATCAATAGCGTGGACATCAGAAACTCTGTGAAAGGAGAGCAAACATAAAAGAATGGGAAGTTTAGCAGATAGTTGCTTAAGAGAAAGCATATCATTAGAAGGCAATTTATTAATGAATGAGAGAACCAAATCAACGTTCCAGAAAAAGCAATATTTAGAATTGGGAGGTTTCTGAATACGGATTGCCTTAAGAAGTCTACAAACTTGGTAAACTTTACCAACCGGAGTATTGTTAATAAGGACATGGCCAGCTGAAATAGCAGAACGGGCTTTATTGATGGATCTGTAGGCAAGTCCCTCTGGACACACCAGCTAGACCATATAGACCAAGCTGAGAGATAACATCGTTTGGTTCCAGGAGCCCAAGATTCTTGCAATAAAGATTGAGCTTGAGCCAAAAGTCTGTCGAGAGACCAGGATCCCCTGAAAGCATCCAAGCCACAAGGATTAGGGAGCCTAATTCCAACAGAGAATGAGGATTGCCTAGGTGATCCTGGAGAAGGTAAGGGAGAGATGGGAGAAGGAGGGGAAGATGGAAAGAGAGTTTCAGGAGAGGATACCAGGGTTGAGACGGCCAAAGGGGAGTGATGAGGAGAAGAGACAGCGGGTTCCTGCGAAGGAAAGCTAGAGCTCAGGCAATCATAGAGAAAGGAGGGAAAACATAACCTCCTGATTGGGGCCAAATCTGAAGGAATGCGTCCACAGCGGAAGCTTCTGGATTCTGGTCTTCAACTGAAATAGGGTTTGATTTGAAAGTTGGAGTTAGAAGCGAAAAGATCCAGATTGAAAGGACCTCTGAGAGAAGATATTTTAAAGAAAATATTACTGTCCAATTTCCAGTTGCTGGAGTCCTTCAAATAGCGAGAACCCCAATCTGCAGCTTGGTTGGATAGGCCAGGAATATATTCTGCGGAAATAGAGATGTTCTTGTCTAGGCAGAAGTGGATACAACTCTTTGTGAGATCTGACAGAGGTTTTGATTTTGTGCCTCCTAAGTGATTTAGATACTGGACAGCTGAAAGATTGTCTATATGAAGGAGGACTTAGATGGAAAGATTTGATTTGAGGAAACTCTGAATTGCAAAAGATCCTGCCTGGAGTTCTGTGCAATTGATATGAAGATTGGATTCTGCCAAGGTCCATTTTCCTCCGGTGATTGAAGAACCGCAACAAGCTCCGCTACCAGAATTGCTGGCATCCCATTCTATGGCAAAATCTGGAACAGAACCGAAAATATCCTTGCCGTTCCAGGCTTCTATGTTTTGAATCAATTAGATAAGTTCTTCTTTGGCTTCTGGAGACAGAGAGATGCAATGATTATAAGAAAAACCTGGAGATGGAAGATTTTTAAGCATTTAAGAGCCCGATAATGAAGAGGGGCTGGGAAGATGGTCAGGATTGAGGATGAGAGAGGACCGATGATACGAGCTAAAGCTCTTAAAGGGAAGCAAGATTTCTTATGAAGAGAGGAAATTTCTTTCTTGATGTTCTTCAATTTTTCCAGAGGTAGACTTAAGGTGGAATCTAAGGTGTTGATCTGGAAACCTAGGAACACAATAGATTGAGAAAGAAGAAGAGAGGATTTCTCTTTGTTGATGATAAACCCAAGATTCTCCAGAAGAGAATTAGTAGTGTTCAGATGAAGCAGAAGAGTAGAAGGGTCCTGATTCATGATAAGGATACACAATCATACAGATTCCTCTGAATCTTAACTCTTGGCCAAAAGCATGGTTTTGTGGGGAAGAAATGAGCTACAAATTGTTGTTGTTGGAGATGTTGTTGCTGCTGGAAATATTGGGGTCTGGAAATGAATGGTTGACAGCCGTGAAAAAGACCTCTTCTTTTTCTGGCCCTATAATAAAGGGGACAAGGATTTTGGTATAGAGTCTTTATAATAGTGGCTTTGGTTTTGGACAGAGATGAAAACGTTTTAGTGTAATCGTTAGGTTTTTTAAGATATTCTTCTCCAAAGATACCATGTGGGTCTGTAGATGTCTCATTTTTTGCGAAATCCGTAAATTTAGGATGCATCTTCTATGTTCACAGGCTAAAGCCGTGTTGGCATTTCCAAGTAAAACAAAAGCTCTTTGGATATATTCAATAATTATCTGGGGATCAACAGAGGAATTGCTGGCAACAGATTCTTCTGCTAATTCAAAATGTTTTGATATGGGACCAGAAGCATCTAAGAGCTTGTCTTGGAAACATTTTAGGAGTTTATCAGATCCTCTTTTAATACTAGAATCAGGGAAACCTAAAAATTTTAAAATCTGACGGTCAATTTCAGGAGTGATGGAAGATTTGCCTGGAAGGGAAGGGCGAGGACATTCAGCTCGTAATTTACTACGAACTTCTTGATCTAAAGGATGTCTGAAGAGGGGTACCATTCGTAGGATCTGGGGTGTTTTACTTCCTTAGGTTTAAACCTAGGTTTTCCCAGGGAGTCAAGAAAAACAAGATCTGAGTCACAATTGGAGACAGATTTTTTGCATCTTTTAAATTTTAGAAAATTATTAAAGTCAGAATAATCTGAATCATTATCTGTGGATAAAAAAATGGTTCATCAGAAAATTCTTCATCAGATGAGGAAAAACTATTATTCTCAGAGAGAGATTGAAAAAATTCAGAAGCTTGTCTTTTAAGACAAGATCTTTTAGGATTATTATCAGGTAAATTTCCCTCTGAAGTGTGACTCTCAACACACTCAGAAGTTCTGGG
>CAJPDP010921402.1:0-11728 GCA_905336975.1 Bombina variegata variegata
CTTTTCAGTATCAAATTATCATATGAGCCTTCCTAGGTTTAGCTTTCAACTAAGAATACCAAGACAACAACGCAAAATTGGTGATAAAAGGAAATTGGAAAGTTGTTTAAAATTACATGCCCTATTTGAAACATGGGACTTGACTTCAAGTCCCTTAAGTCTAACCCCCCAAAATTTAAAAATTAAACCTAAATTTAAATTAATCTAAAATTACAGAAAATAAAAAAATCTAATATTACAGAAAATAAAAAAACAAAATTATACCTAATCCCTATGAAAATAAAAAGTCCCCCCCAAATAAAAACACCCCCTACTCTAAAAATAAACTGCCAGTAGCCCTTAAAAGGGCTTTTTGCAGGGCATTGCCCCAAGATAAACAGCTCTTTTACATAAAAAATACACAAAGTCCCCCCTAACAGTAAACCCCCACCCAACAAACCCCCCCAAAATAAAAAACCTAACACTAAAAAACCTAAACTACTCATTGCCCTGAAACGGGCATTTGTTGGGCATTGCCCTTAAAAGGGCATTTAGCTCTTTTAAAAATGCCCACCCTAATCTAAATTTCATAAAAACCTAAGTCTAACCTCCAGGTTGGTACTCCTGTTAATAGGTTAATAAGGTTTATTGCAATGTGGGGGTTTTGCGGTTTAGGGGTTAATAGGGTAAATAGGTTTATTGCAAATTGAGGGTTTTGCGGTTTAGGGGTTAATAGGGTAATTATTTTTATTGCAATGTGGGGGGTTTGCGGTTTAGGGGTTAATAGGTTAATTATATTTATTGCGATGTTGGAATTTTACGGTTTAGGGGTTAATACGGTAATTAGGTTTATTGCGATGTGGGGGTTTTGCGGTAATTAAGTTTATTGTGATGTGGGTGGTTGATGGTTAAGGGATTAAGGGGTTAATTACTTTATTATTTTGCGACGTGTGGGTTTGCGGTGTGGGAGGTTCACTTTTTTTTGTTATACTTCGTGAGGGCGGTGTTTTTTTTGTAATGCTCCGTTTGCCTTCACTGCATCCCGGTGGATTCCAAAAATTGCAGGATTGCACCAGCCTGCCATTTTCGGAATCCACCGGGATGCGGCGTGCCATTTTCGGAATTCACCTGGATGCAGCAAATTTTTTTGGCTGCGCGCGCAGCCAACATTCTATTCTGTTGGCTGCCTCGCGCTGCCAACATTCCATTGAGGATGTGTGCACAACTGCCAACGGCGACGGACATTACAAACACAATTATGGTATAGATTTTTTCAGTGGTAATAATGAGAAAAATTTTTATTGTCTGAAGTGAGGAATTATATCTTGTATAATAGCAGCGTATATTATAAAACAAATTATTTGTATGAACAAAAAGTCAATACAATACAGTGAAAGTCTTGTAAAAATAAAAAATAAAATACTACAGCACTTTCATGCATATTAAGTGTTCTCATGCCTTCTAAAAATTGCATGTGTACAGAATGTTTTTAAATATATCTCACCAAGCGCGAATCACTGTTATGTAACCAGAATTACCAACACTTAAACATATATGGTTACCACAGTACTTTGTTGGGGTCAACTGATGTAATAGAGCAGGTCATACCATTATATACCTCCCAATCATTGTTTTTTCTTCTACAATAACAAACATAGCGGCATTCTTGAACATGCATTATAAATGCTACTAGCACATAAAGCATATCAGATACCATTACTTAATTTGAAAATTTGTCGAGACAAATGTGGTTCAATGATGAGATGTCGGCCAGGCATACTGATGAATGTAGTATGTTAGCTACAATTGTATAAACATGGTCTATTAATGATATTAGACAAACTTTGCAATGCACACTCAAGGCCACGTTTCAGGTAATGTGTGTAGCGACCAAATGATATTACATCTTTCTTGATTATTTTTACACACTGCATTTTTATATTTGAACAAATCCCAGTGCAGTTGAAACATCAATGCAGCATATAAAAACTATAGCTTTGTCATTAAAATAGATCTATCAAAATGATAGACTGATCATACTGAATGTAACAACTATTAAATTATATATTTTGTCCTATGTTTTGTTATGGGGGCTGGCACCCCATAATAAATACTAGAGGCTTCAACAACATGATTATTAATACCATCTTTTGCATGTTAGATCTAATAAAACATAAATTATTATTACCTGAAAACCTTTACTCTTGGGCATTACATCACCTGGCCACTAGGAGGAGGCAAAGACAGCCCAAACCAGAGTTTTGGTATAGGCCTCCTACTTCCCTCTCTCTCCCAGTAGTATGCCTAGCCAAGTTAAGGGAGAAAAAGGAAAGAAAATATATAAGTGGGGTAAAGAGGTGCAACCAGAACTGCCGCCATTGGAGTAAAATGTGCGGGTTTGTGGACTCTCACAACCAGAAAGCGTAAAATGAGCAGTAATTCAGGCAGGTGGTTACTGACAAACATCCAAATATGCCTGATGAAGGATACTCCTCAACCAGAATGACAAAGACACCACAGTAGGCTTTCAACAAACAAACTGGAACTTAGTAGCTTGTAAATAAAATGTCAATGTCCTGATTACATCCAGATTATGTAAGTCTCTCTTTAGACGACGATGGGTTAGGACATAGGGAAGGAACTACAATCTCCTGATTTATGTTATCAGAAGAGACTACCTTCTGTAGAAAACCTGTGGCTGTACGCAACACCACCTTATCCTGGTGATAATTTAGAAACGTTACAAGCTGAAGAAATTGCTAGTAAAAACTACATCTTACAAGATAGTAGATTTATGTCCAAAGAATGCATGGGCTCAAACGTGGAAACTGCAACATCTTTAAAACCAAATTAAAACTTCATGGTGGAGAAACTGACTTAATTACTGGTCTTATCCTAGCAAGAGCCGGAAAAAATGATTGAACACCAGGAATACAAGCTGACTTTCTGTATAGCAAAACTGAAAAAGCTGAAATCTGTCCCATGATAGAGCTGGGAGATAGACCCTTATCTAAGCCCTCCTGGAGAAACTGGAGAATACAAGGAATTCTCACCGAATGCCAAGAATAGCCCTTGGTACAACACCAAATGAGATTCACCTTCCACACCTTATGGTAAATTTTCCTCAACACTGGCTTGCGGGCCTGTATCAAGGTGTCAATTACTGAATCAGAGAAGTGTCTCTGAGAAAGAATCAACTGTTCAATTTCCACGCAGTTAAACTAAAAGACTGAAGGTTTTGGTAGAAGAACATGCCTTGCACTAGAAGGTCGAGGAAGACACCACGGCGGAGCACTGGACATGCGAGGCCATGCTGGGGCTAAGAAAATAGCCGAAACCCCCCTCTCCTGTTTGATCCAGTATACATTACAGGGAAGAAGCATAATCAGAGAAAATATGTACACCAACTGATACTGTCACGGAGCTGTCAAGGCATCTACCAGTACTGCTTGAAAATCTTTCGACCTCTACCCATACTGGGGAAGTTTGTGGTTCAAACGAGATGCCATCAAGTCTTTTATCGGAAGTCCCCAATGACCAGATCCAAAAAAACTTCCTGATTGAGAGACCACTCCCCTGAATGAAGAGTCAGACAATTTAAATAGTCTGCTTCCCTGTTATCCACTCCTGTGGATCTAAATAGCTGAAATCGTGCACTGCTGTAACTCTGCCCAATTCAGAATGTGAGATATGTCTTGCATCTCTAGAGAACTACAAGTACCCCCTGGTGGTTTCCATATGTCACTGTCATCATATTGTCTGACTGGAAGTGTATAAGTGGACTGAGTGCAGCAGAGGCAAAGCCGGTAGAGCGTTGAAGATAGCCCTGAGCTCGAGGAAATTGATAGGTAAGGTTACTTCCTGTGGGGACCAAACACACTGAGTCTGGACAGACTGGCATCTGTGGTGATTATCTGCGATGACGGACGATGAAAACTCATTCTTTAAGATACCCTGTCTGGAGACATCCACAAAGACAGATATTGTCTCCTGGGCTAGTCTATATGAATGAACTGCGACAAATCTGAATGATTCCAGTTCCATTGTCTGTGAATGCATAGCAGAAGGGGTCGCAGATAAAACCCTGCAAATGGCATGGCATCCAACGTGCCACCAATAGACCTACAACCTCGTACACTCAGCTCCCGAGGGAGAGATAGATTAAAGTCTTTGATATGCTTACTGAAGTTTGATTCTGCTTTGGTCTGTTAACAATAGTTTCATAGCCACTGTCTATGATGACTCCCAGGAAACATACCTTTGTTTGTGGCACTTGGCCACATTGATCTTCCAGCCATGACTGCGAAGAAACCAAAGTAGCTTCTCCATGTGAGCAGCCATTAAGTGAAAAGTGGAACTGATGATTATTTGGATGGATGTGTAAAAAAGCGTCCTTCACGTCTACAGTAGATATGAAGTGACTGTGAATAACCATGGATGGATCATTGAAGAATTTGTTTAGAACCTAAAATTCAGAATGGGCCTGAACGTTCCCTCTTTCTTGGGAACTATGAAGAGGTTGGAGTAAAATCCCTTTCCGTGATCTGATACAGGTTTTGGAACAATCACCCCCATCTCTTCCAAACCATTTATGTATTTGGGATGTCTGGAAATGTGGCACAGAATAAACCTTCCCCAAGAAGGCCAAGATCTGAAGCCTTACCAGGTGTATCCCTGGAATTCTCCATGACCCAAGGATCCTGGACAGAGCATGCCCAAGATGCCTGAAAAAGACTTAGTCTGCCCCCTACTGGAGAATAATCTGGATTGGTGGCTGCACCTTCATGCTGAGTAAATTTCGAAGAAGGACTTCTTAGGCTGATTGGATTTGTTCCAAGTGGATTTAGGCATCCAATTGATTATGGAAGAATTAGAAAGGGACGAAAATGACTGTTAGCATTTCCCTAAGATTTTTTGTCCTGTGGTAAGAAGGTTCCTTTGCCTCCAGTCACTGTTGAGATACTGTTTAATCTACGCCCAGGTCAAACAATGTCTACCTTTGAACACCAAAGTTAACAATATGGATTTAGAAACGATATCCGCAGACCATGATTTCAGCCAAAGAGGCCTTCAGTACAAAACCACCAAAGCCTTGTTTTTAGCATTTACTCATTTTAGACATTGAAAACGCTCATGAATATCCTCCAAGGGAGATTTTTCCCGAAACAAGCTAATTTAGAGAATCACACCAGAAAGCAGCTGCAACTGCAGCAATACTGACTGTTGGTTGGAACAACAGATGCCCTTGAAGTAAGGTTGTTCTAAGGAAGCCCTCCAGCTTAAACTAAGTACTATCCTCTAAGGGGATAGTGGTCCATCTGGCTAATGTAGATATATCTCCATCTACTTAGAATGGAGACTAGTTCCCCTTTGTTTCCTTTAGGAACAGGAGGATGGAATATAAGGGACTTGCGTTATTTTCTCATTACTTATTAACACTCTCCGTAACCAATGTGGGTACAGTAAAGCAATCAGGAGTATTATATTTTGGTCTGAAAAACATATCTAACTTATGTACCAGCTTGTTCTCAACTGGTATGGATTCCTGAACTCTGAAAATCTTTAGACTTCCTTAAGTAAAGAGTGAAAGTGTTCCATTTTAAATTAAAAGGTTATATCTTCAGATTCCTTGTCTGAATCTGAGCAGGAATCTTCTAAAGAAAACGCTCCAACCGAAAAGGAAAAACAATCGCAGAATCTTGTGCAATCTGAAGTGGGGGGAATATCCCTAGATGTTCCCCCATTTCAGAAGAGGAGTCTGATGAGATATGCTTATATTTGCAATTGCGCTTACTTGCAGGTAAAATTGCAGCCTTGTCCTTAGAAACTGCAGATTGTAATTTATTTTTTAGGCTGGGTGCAAAGTTTGTTACCCCACCTTGAGTAACAAAAACAGTCGGTTGCACCATAGTAGGAGATGTACTAGGGACCTGAGAATGGCTATGTAGAACAGATCATAGGCAGGCATTGCAGAGTTGAGCAGGGGGACATATTGTGAATAATTTGCATAACAGACATGTTAGAAGGTATGAGAGGTTCTGAGGGGGCTTCCTTCAGAAAGACCTCAGCATAGGCAGTGCTAGCTTGCTCCATAGCAGATGCATTGTTCCCACAGGAGTACCAAAGTATACAGAAGTAATTAAGGTGATGAAAAAAGGCCAGATAATGTGTCCAAAGCTATCTGCCATCAAATAACATAAGCCCCCCCACTGCCTAAGAGAACAGTACTACCATCAATATCTCCAATGAAGCTTGCACACGGCTAGACTAAAGGATAACGTTCAACGAATGATAAGCTAGCCCTCTCTTTCCCTGGTCTGACGGTCTTACCACCTCCTGAGCTCCGGCAATGGTTCATGCAGCAATTGACGTGGTATCAGTATAGCTAACTTGTATGCCACTGAAGCACTCCTGTGGCGGGAAGCTTTTCAACGCTTTTGCTAGCCACAAGACAGTAGTAATCTGTGCCTTCCCTTCTAAGCTCTGTCCCACCGCTGCTGCCTCAGCATTACTGAAGCCCTCACTGAAACAGGAGTGCTGAAGAGAAATAGAAATCGCCGCTCCAGTAAAATTTAAAGGGCCCCACACCTATAAATGGTGTACAGGAAGTGGAGTCCTGTAACCAAATAAAGTGTCCCAATCCCCAAGGACAACACATAATGCTCAAAAATAATGTATCAGTTATCCTTGTTCACAAACGCCCTTCTGCACAAACTGCTGCCAGGATTGTTAATGGTAGGACCAGGGTAATGAGATTTACAAAGGCTCCACCAGGCACTGAGAACCCAATATAGCTGTTAGGAGTCATAGTACCAAATAAATACCTATATCCCTTAAATGACCACTGTCCAATGTCATTCCTCTATTTGTGACACTGCCACATGAGAGAAAGCATAGGGGTACACCTATCTGGCCAACAGGAGGAGGCTTAGGAACTTCCCAGCGACACCTGTGGCTTGCCGGGGATAAGGACTCGCACAGGAAGCATTATCCTATTCTATCCAGGCAGCACCCTCCTAAATCCCTCTCTTCCAGGAACTATCAATTTAGGGGGAAAAAATAATCCAATATGCTTAAAATAATCCAATATACCTTGCTCACTCCTTGACTAGGCAAAAAACTACTGGGGGAGAGATGGAAGTAAGAGGGATCGATCAAGATTCTGGTTTGGGGTGTCTTTGCCTCCTCCTAATGGTCAGGTGATGTAATTAACAAGAGTAAGTTTGTGGACTCACACAACCATTAGAAAGAAACACTTGATCTAACCCGATCTAAAAAAGATGTACTTTTTTAAACTAAATTATTTTGTATGAAGGGGGATAGCCTTCCTCATTAAATACCTGAAAACTGACTGCTTATACATGATCTAACAAATAGCGAACAATTAATATTATTTTTTTCCTGTTTTTGTTATGGGGTCTGGCATGTTAGATCTAACACATTAAACAAATGATCAAACAAAGGTTTATTAGCATAAATGACTTTTTGTCTGAAATGTTTATGTGGAGGGCTAACCCCTTCATTAAATAGTTAATATCCCTGTAATTATGTTAGGCCTAACAAAACAATTCAATGATCATGCCTGATCTAACAAGCAGCTATCAATTATACAACTTGTTGGGGGTTAACCCAGCTAAGGCTTAATTATTTGATTATCTATTTTCTAAAAGTATTGAATGTCTTATTTTTGTTATGTAAGTTTAAAACTATTAATAAAGCTTGTTTAAAAAAAAAAAAAAAAAAGGACATTTGAAAATTCAGATGGTTTTTTAAATGTTCTTTGAAATCTGATTTAAACGTCATGGTACAAAATAATGAGTATGATAATTTTAGTGACCACAAAATATTTTTCTTCCTTTGTTATGATGTTGACAACAAACAGGCAAAAATTCCCAACAGGATATAGATGGAACGTTTCATCTTGTTCCAGTTTTACATATCAAACTTTAAAACTAAGGATGAGAGATGTTTTAAGCATGGAGAAGGATTAGACATTGATGAAAAAAGGTTTCTTGTCTCTTAAAGTCAAAATTAAACTTATATGGATTGGATAGAGCATAACATTTTAAACAATTTTCCACGTAACTTCTATTACCAATTTTGCTTAGTTCTCTTAGTATCCTTTGTTAAAGAATAATCATAATTGAGCTCAGGAGTGTGCATGTGTCTTTGGCCATCTGGCAGCAGTGCTTGCAACAATGTTTTAGCAATGTTATACATAGTTACAAATACAGCTGCCGTATAATGCTACAGACACACTCTTTGACAGCAGAGTTTGAAACTATATATATATATATATAACATTTTTTTAAGCATTTTTTCCTGATGGCTATGGACATGTGCACGCTCCTGAGCTCAACTATGATAACTCTTTAACAAAGGATACAAATGGAACTAAGCAAAATAAATACTAGAAGTTAATTGGAAAATTGTTTCAATAAACAACAATAATGTAGTATAGCATTTTATTATTTATTCTGCTGCCAAATTCTATTAAATTGCAAATTAATTGTACAATAGCACTGTCCCGGAGGAAAAAAGAAGAGAAAGTTAATCAGAACTACCATTAGTTCTATAAAAGGCGCAATTCTCCTCTATATGCATCTACAAAATTGCCTGGAGCATAATATCCTCAACTTTCTAGAAGCCAAATATATTGCAAGAGCTTATAAATTATTTTTAATGGATTATGGTAAAAGTAAAAAAAACAAAAAAACATAAAATTTATGCTTAACTGATAAATTATTTACTTTTGGAATGATGATGGTCCATATGGCTCCATAACATGTTGAATATAATTCCCACCACTAGGAAGCCAAGAACCCACACAAGAGCTTAAATTCCCTCCTACCTCTCATCTCTCCTCAGTTAGATGCACAGCCGAGCAGACAACAGGAAACAGATACTTAGGAAAGGCAAAAGGAGGGTCTATAGAGAGGTAAATTAGAATTGTCGCCCTCAAATTACCCAAGCAGATAGTCCATTTTACGGAATGGGTGGGACAATATGTTTGCATTTCCTATTTATCAGACACTGCGGCCTGAAGGATTTTCCTGCCAAAAGCAGCTTGCAAAGAAGCAAAAATATCAAAGCTGTAACATTTTAAAAAGGTATGCAGAGAAGACCATGTTGCAGTTTTGCAAATCTGCATCATTTTTTAAAGCCCACGAAGTTGCAACTAATCTAGTAGAATGATCTATGATGCGCTTAGGAGAGCTCCCAAACATTAATCCATAAGCAAGTAGCTTTAACACCTCTATTCTCAACCTTCTCCTGGAGGCCAAGAACAAAGCTGAGGAGAGGTGGGAGGGAATTTAAGATCTTGTGTCGGTTCTTGGTCTCCTCCTAGTGGCAGGAATTATATCCCAAATGTTTAGCCAATGCTAAATGGACTATCATCGTTTTACAAAAGAAATTGCATTTGTTCAGTGTGTGATAATGGAGAGAGGTTGTAAAAAATAGATGGACTTTTATTATTATAGTTAAGGTACATGATGGTCACTGCATTAATGCATAAAAGATTCAGATCCTGTGACATCACGAGATGGTGTTGTGATATACAGTGAGGCAAATTTAAAAAAAACTGAAGGCCAAATGAGTGTGAGCAGCTGAGGAAATCAAAATGGAGTCATCTAGGTGGCAAATATAAGTCGGCTACACTGCTACTATTTGTCATTCTATAAAAACTAAAGAAATGAAATATGAGGTGAAAATCATGTACTGTCAGACTAAAAATTCAGATTTTTTTTTAGAAATAGTTTAAAAAGGAAGATTAACTCATTTTGTTTTCTTCATGACTTATATAGATCATACCATTTCAAACAACTTTGCAAATACCTTCTATTGTCACATTTGTTTTATTCTCTTGGTATNNGCAGAAATGCACTACTGGCAGCTAGGTGAACACATCAGGTGACCCAATGACAAGAGGCATATATCTGCAGCCACAATCAGCAGCTAGTTCCTAGTAATGCATTGCTATTCTTAATCCAACATAGATATGCTTTTATTTAAACAAAGGATATAAAGAGAACAAAGCAAACTAAATAATAGATAATTGGAAAGTTAAAGTTGTATGGTCTAACTGAATCATGAAAGAAACATGTGGGGTTTTATGTACCGTTGAGAGCTGATAATAAGAAATAATTCATAGATATTTTGCTAACAAAAACAACAAAAAACATAATGGTTGCTCAGGGGGAAAAAAAAAAAATTATAAACTCATCTACCTCTTCCAAACCGTATTTTTTTTTTTTTAAAGGTTATCAGCATTTTTTAAACATGAGGAGAAAAAAACAAGGATAAATACACACATAAGTGCAGCAAAAATCCCTATAAGGCCCTAAACATATTGTATGACTGGAAAATGTCTAACTTCTTACCCATATACTTACATTTCTTTCTAGTCTTGCGCTGCGGAATCTGTTGGCGCTCTACAAATAACCGATAATAGTCTTGCACTAGTAAATCAATGTACATTTTTGCATCCAGGCTTGGGAAGTTATCAGAGTTCAAACCAGATTATGGAAAGTGCATCCAGTTTATTCATTATACATTAAAACATGTTGTTTGCATTGAATATATTTTTCTTTCAGATCTGTAAATACTATTTTGTATATGGACCTTGCCTATTTGGAGGCATCTAACTAAATATGATATTTTTCCCCTTTGACATTATAAAATGTTGCTCTTAGAGAAATTATAAAGAAACATAATGAAATCTGTAGGAAAATCAGTCCATACAATTTATAGTTACTGTCATTGTAGTTGAAATATGACATCATTAGTGACTGAAATGTCAATAACTAACATATATAAATAACATAATTATGTTGTAGTAAAGGAATATATTACATCATGACATTTTAGGATATATAAATGTGTTTCCTTTCCAGTTATTTACATTTTGGCCTCTTACTTAGCAAAGAAAAGGGCTTATTTCCACACAAAAGGTATCACTGACCGTATTATTGTCCTCTGGCTTTTATAGAAAAGTGAATATTTTTTAAATTTAATCTAGACCATTAAGTATTGTTTGAATTCAATATTTTGTTGTTGTTATGTATTGTACAATTCTCTATATCTGTATCTATCTATTTAACCCCATATGTTTATCTAAATTTGCAAGTTTAACATTTACAATATTAAAATTCTAAACTGAAATTCAGAAAAATAACAATTAAATTAGATCTTTTATTCAGAATGTTTGGTACTCGGGTTTTAGGCCATTATATTTAATAATGTTTTGTCATTATAATTTGTCCAAATTAACATTATTTATAAAGGCAGAAACCTCAAAGTTATTATTAAGAATAATTAGTCAAAGCCATAGTTCAATGTTCATAATTTACAAATTATGTATTGTTATCAGCACATTCTGGATAACATAAAACTGGACTATAGATTCTGTACCTATATTTACAAGCTGCAAATTACACTCAATACAATTACTAAATCCATTTAAATGAAGCAAGGAACATAAATACATTTATTTATTTGTGTGCTGAAAGACAAAGCTTTTGCTCTTATGCTTGTAGGGTATGTGACTCCTTTTGTAAAGCACAAATATTGTTGACATGTTAAAATAGTTACATTTGTTGAGATAATGGGCTCTATTTAACAAGCTCCGTATAGAGCTTGATGGCCCGTGTTTCTGGCGAGTCTTCAGACTCGCCAGAAACAGCAGTTATGAAGCAGCGGGCACAAAGACTGCTGCTCCATAACATGTCCGCCTGCTTTGAGCAGGCGG
>CAJPDP010921477.1:0-11507 GCA_905336975.1 Bombina variegata variegata
AATAATGGTAGCACTCACTGGGTCTTTAATGCACACATTTTTTTATTCTCTGTAACGTTTCGGGGTTGCCCCCGTCATCAGACAGCTTAATATTTACAAACAGTGTACTACTTACTTTTAAACCCTCCACCATGCAGGGACTCTTTCCTCGCCGTGGCAGGTGGCGTCCTGGAAATGACGTCACGTCTCTATGGCGCTCAGTGTTCCGCCAGCATGTGATAGTTGTCAAGGGTTACCAGGACGCCACTCAGCTCCGGCTGTCAGGAAGCAGTCACCTCATGCTGCATAAAAACAATACAAGCAACATACTATTTACAATGTTTTAAGTTAACGGTATTGTGGCTTTAGGGATACTAACATAATACTTACAAGAGCTACAATGTATTACAGAACTTTGTATACTTATAGTTAAAAATCTACTAAGTGTGGTCTGCCAAGTATTTGATAATTGCTTTTATGGGGGGTCAAGTATCAAAGAATTTCTTATTGTATCCATACAAAAATAGGCCCTTACTATGTGGTTATAGGAAATATAGGAAATATATAGTGGCCATGATTAGCCTGATTCATTGGAATGGGCCAAGTAGTAAAGCATCTACTTGGCCTGTTAGATGTCTGTTGTTACTGGATATAAGTAGGGGTTCCCTATGTGTCATTAAAGGGTATCCAGGAGGTCTCCATGTAGGTAGATATTATAAGTCCCCTTGTCTGGAATATGATGGGTATAGTTCATATGTAACAATACCAGTCCAGGCTGATGTTCAGCCCCCTTGGGGTCAAGGTACCCAAGACGTATATCCATCTTGATTCTGTCTGAAGGAGCATTTTTGCTCTATCTCTCCCCCCTATATGGGACCGGTACATGATCTATGATGGTATAGCGTAGGTCGCTGACCTTGTGGCCCACCTCCATGAAGTGTCTGGCCACTGGCTGCTCTGATTTCTTTTTGTCCAGTGCTGCTCTTATGGCCACTCTATGATTGGTCATTCTGATTCTGATGGTGTCTTTCATTTTCCCTATATAAAATATCCCACATGGACAGTGTAGCATATAGACTATGTGGTGTGGTTGTACAAGTAATTCTGTGTTTCAGAAAGTATTTTTTGTTTTTATACGGGTGGTTAAAGTACTTTCCTGTGGTTAGTGCGTTACACATCATACAGCCCAGGCATCTATGGCAGCTCTTGTTCTGTTGGAGCCATGTGCCCGTATTATAACAGGGGCGTGGATCTGTGTGGATGAGATGATCCCAGAGTGTTTTTGCTCTCCTATAGCCAATCCTAGGTGGTCTTTGATCTTTAAAAGGTAGGGTACCATCTGATTCCACTATAGGCCAAAATTTTCTAATTGTGTTAGCTACTTGCTCATCTCTTGGTGTATAGGTGAGAGTCATCGTCAGGGTATCCTCATTCTTTGTTGTTGGCTTGCTAATAAGTAATGCCTGTTGGTTGTCTTCTTGTACTTTATCACAACTTTCTTCCAGTATTCTTTTAGTGTAACCTCTGGTGCGGAATTGTAATTCCAACTCCTTGAGTTGTTTTTCTCTATTGTTAATCTCGGTGTTGTTTCTTATTACTCTTTTCATCTGTGACATAGGTAGTGCCTTTTTTAGTGCTGGTGGGTGCAAACTCCTGGCATAGAGGAGAGAGTTTTTGTCTGTACTCTTGCTTAAAGTGTAGTCATCAATTTCCTATTCTTCTTGTATATCCTTAAGTTCAGGAAGTCAATCTTTGTCAAGCTTTTTTCCATTTTAAACTTCAGGTTGTTATTATCCATGTTTAATCCCTGGAACGATATTTTCAGGTCTTCTTCTGTACCACTCCAGAGTATGAACAGGTCGTCTATATACCGTTGGTATGTCCTGACCCTTTTATCCATAAATGTCATTCTGCCTTGTGTTTCAAAGTCTGCCATGTAGAGATTCGTGTAGGCCGGGGCCACATTCGACCCCATGGCCATCCCTGCTATTTGCAGATAGTATCTCTGTTCGTATAGGAAGTAATTAAGTTCCAGGCACATACAAAGTAGTTCTAATATGATATCCTCCTATGCCAACATATTCATGTCACACTTCGAAAACCAATACTTATGGGGTAAATGTGACGAGTCTATTATATTTTACTGAAGATATATAGACTACATATTCTTGATATGGCGAGGTAGTCAGCAAGAACTCCAGAACTGGTTTCAAAACTTCAACAGTACAGACACAACAGTAAGATTTAAGATGACTACTAGCGATGAACAAATACATTTTTTGGATCTCAATATCTTTAAGGAGGAGAATACCTTGGGCACCACACTATACAGTAAGCCCACAGATAGGAACTCAGGGCGGACAGCTGCCACCCTCCAGCTCTTCTCAAGGGGATAGTTAGGTCCCAAATGAGTAGGACTATACGAAACAATTCTAGTCATCAGGTAGTGGTCTCCCAGTTGTCAGAGGTGAGGGACAAATTCCTCCAAAGGGGATATAGACCACGTCTGGTCAATGGTACTTTGAGTGAAGTATCTTCCCTGTTCCAGAAGGAATTGACCACCCCTAAACCAACAAGAACTACCAAAGATAAGCTCATTATGGCCACAACATTTACTCCGAATACCACTAAAACTGGACAAATTCTGAGAACACATTGGCCTGTTGTAGCGTCCGACCCTAAACTAACTTTCACTACAAATCTGGACCCGATGGTGGGCTTCAGGAGAGGCACCAATCTGAGGGATATGCTTGTCAAAACTGACCCCAAACAGAGCTATAACATCAAAACCAAAATAAACATCAAGGGTTCCTATAGATGCCTGGGCTGTACCACTTGCAATGCACTCATTAGCACTAAAGCATTTCATCACCCTCATACAAATAAAAAAATATGTCATCAGACATTCACTTACATGCACCACCATGCATGTCATATATTTGCTATTTTGTCCATGTTCCAACTTTTATGTTGGCAAAACCACAGGAACGTTGAGGAAACGCATGGCGAATCATAGGCATGAAATTCGCACAGCCCTGGAAAAGGGCGAATCAGACCAGCCGGTGGCGAGACATTGTGTAAGCAAACAGCATTTGGTGTCCTCTATTCGATATATCCTCATCGACCATGTACCTAAATTGGGAGGAGGTGATAGAGACAAGATACTTCTACTGAGCGAGGCACAGTGGATATACAGACTGGGCACCATCTACCCAGGAGGGTTCAACTCAGTACCTGACTTCAAAGCACTAGTGTAGGATGGTCCAGTGTGGTACATACCGGGAGTGCAACCCCGTTTTGTTGAGACTCTGCTGTCTACTGGGGTATGACCATCCCACTATGTGGGAAGGCTCTCCCCGGTGGTAACGGTAGCACTTGGCATCAGGCGCTTTCCGTGGCTGGTCTGCTAGGTGGAAGTCCAAACATTTCAGGGAGGTCACTCAATATTCCATGATAGAGGACCATAGTCCTAACCAAGGACATTATTCCTAGTACTTACAGGCATACATTGGGGCATGGACTCTAAGCACCTGCCTTGGTTTTGTAAGCAGGATGTAACAGCACAGGGGTGTCGATGGTCACTTGAACATAAGTTCCCCAATAGGGGTATTGTGAGTGCAACATCATATCCCTAATTGGACTTGGGGCCCATAGTGGTACTATAAGTTTGGAATATGATGTAAAAATGTAAGCTTTCACACGTTCACACAGATTTGAGGCCAAGAAGTAAAGTGAGCTGGGAATCACTAATTGGCTTGCAATTCTATGTGCAGATCCATGCATTAATACATACATAGAAAGATGTATGCATAACATCCAAGACAGCACACAGTATGGTCCTATAGTGTTGTTTGCTTTTAAGTGTGTATATGTGGTATACATTTTTATTTAATTCTTTGGGTGTATTATACACCATAGAGGCGGGATTTACTTTAGTGTACAGGTACTGGCATGGACCAGAACCGCACTATGTGACATCCACGGCTAGAATATTTTCATTTTTACTTTTATTTTTATTTTTACTTTCAATGTTTCACAGTAGGGGACAAGCATGGAAATTATGCATATCTAAGAGTAGGGGTACATCTTGCTACCTGTCTGATATTTGTATTTATAGGTTTATGCTGAACCAATTGGTGCCCTTTTTTTCTAGTTTTTTTATACGCTGACTGGCGTCTACATTGGCCACTACGTAGGCAAAGATACCAGACAGAGGTATTATGCAATGCAGCCTTGGTGGTGTGAGGTGGTAGTGCCCTCCAAGGTGTGTTGCATACGATTTATACAGGGTTACCATTGATAAATTATTCATACAGTTTGCAATCTCTAATCTGAAATTAATGGGAAAAATGGAGTGTGATTTGGACACCATGGCAGTGAGGGAGATCAGTTCTTATGAATATCCATACAGACAACATTTCCCCACTAATACATGATTCACTTGATGCTTTTGATATTCAAAACTATGTTAAATGACATAGTCTAGGTGTGAAAGGAAACGGATAAGGGGTTTGATATGAGAGGTAGCGGTTACTATGGCAACGAAGGAAGCCATCTCGCATAATGTATTTTGTCACTAGAATTTGCTAGGGATATAATATAACTAATAGTGTAAGTTAAACACAGGTTCTGTAATATCCTCATATCTTTAATTAATAGATAATGCTATTTTGAAATTTGTATGAAATGTTGCACGTATACCCGGAAGTGATGTTTTTTTACCACTTCCGGTTGCACGAGACACTGGAACGCAAACATGCGTTCCAAGTACTTGTTTAAAGCTACTGGACACGGTATGAGATTTGTTTTGTGTATTTTGTTCACTATAAATTGTGTGATTGTATCCACATGCTGATGAAGGGGATATTGTCCCCGAAAACATTACATTAAAAAGTGATTTACTTTGTTTGAAAAGACCTGTGAGTGCAATCTTTTTCCTGAACCATAGCATTCTATCATTGCACCCAGGCAGGCGTCTGTAGGAGGGTCGGACTGAAGACAGGTTTGATATGTATATATATATATATATATATATAATATGTATGTATTCATATGTATATATGTATTTACAGACATATAAACACAAAAAAATGTTCACATATAAGACATACAGTATATATAGGTGCATTGGAGCCTTTTGCACTAAAATAGATGAAAACATGTAAATACATATTTATGCAATATTCATATTTAATAAAGTATTATAATGTGTATTTACTGTAAATATTTCATATCCCAATGTTCTGCACATAGCAGAATATGTTCTAAGTATTTCTAAATAGATATTCCTATATATACAGTATATCTGTATATATCTATACCTGTATATAATCATGTATACAGGTATAGATATATGTTGTACCAAAAAAAGCATCACATATATAGAATTATGTATTTATGAATAAATAGAAACTATTCTGCTATATGAAGAATACTGGATTGTGAAATATTCATACTTTGATGTTGGGTTAGTGCACTTTAGAATATGTGATTGTGTTCACATGCGAGTAGGTGTTTTTTCACATTTTTTCTTCATTGAGACTGAGGGAATAGGTTATTACGCGCGTGCAATAGCCTAAGATCATTTTATATGCGTTGGGTTAAACGTTTGCTTTCAAATCATAATACGAGTGCAACCCGACGCATGCAAAAAGCTTACTTCTAGCGCTCGAGCGGGAGTGTTAAATAGTCATCCAAATGTAATCTGGCCTAAAAAAATGTTTTCTTGATTAAGATAGATCATGTAATTTTAAACAGCTTTCAATTGTTCTTCTCTTATGAAATGTACTTTGTTCTTTTTCTATCCTTTGTTATAAAGAATACCTAGTTATGCCTCTTATCATTAGCTAACCTGTTGTGCTCAGCTAAAGCAATAGTGTATTGCTGCTGCCTCAACAGGATACCAGGAGGACAAAGGAAATTTGATAATTGAAGTAAACTGGAAAGCTGTTTAAAATGACACGCTGTATCTGAATCATAAAAGAAAAATTTTGGGTTTAATATCCCTTTAAGTTTACAACAAATATATATTATTAGGTCTTTTGCTTTGTTGTGTTTGTAGGTTTGATTGCAGGACTATACCTTGTACAAATACTGCTGACATTTAAAATACCATTCCTTTCTGCTCAAAATAAAACTTTCATGATTCAGATAGGGTATGTACTTTTAAATAACATTCCAATTTACTTTTATCATCAAATTTGCTCTGTTTTGTTTGAATTCTTTGTTGAAAGCTAAACCTAGGTAGGCTCATAAACTGATTTCTAAGCCATTGAAGGCCACCTCTTATCACAGTGCATTTTGACAGTTTTTCACAGTTAGACACTGATAGTTCATGTGTGTCATATAGATGCCATTGTGCTCACTCCTGTGGAGTTATTTAAGAGTCAACATCGATTGGTTAAAATGCAAGTCTGTCAAAAGTACTGAGGAAAGGGGGCAGTCTGCAATAGTTTTAGATACAAGTTAGTAATCACAGAGATAGAAAGTATATAAATATAACAGTGTTGGTTATGCAAAACTGGGGAATGGGTATTAAAGGGATTATCTATCTTTTTAAACAATAAAACATTTTAAGTAGACTGTCTCTTTAATTAAGGTTATGTTGTTATGTTTTAATTTTTAATATTGAGATTGGGCTTGTTACATTACAAAAGATAATTGCTTAGGGAGTTTCTGTTCATCTGATAAACTGTTCAGTACATTTTATATACTTTATATCACATGAGTCCAACAAAATGACTTCCAGATTAATTTAGTGCAATGCTGGATCCCTCAAAATCTCATATTTTACATTGCCCAAATTAACCATGAAGTTTTCCCCACTTTGATTTCAACTCCAAAAACTAAGCATATCAGTTTAATTTAATGATAGGGTTGAGCGATACATAGTTTGTAAATCTTTCTTAATGCTACTAGTCCCATGCATGACTAATACTATAAAAGAGATATTTAGAAATAACTATGATTATCAAATTTTACACTAAAGACTATATTCCCTTTGGCTATCACTTCAGCCAGAAGAGTAGATACATTACAAGCTCTATCCTGCCATTCTCTTTATCAAGTCTTTCATCGAGATATGGTAGTTTTTTTGTCTAGTTCCTGAATTCCTATCTAAAGTCGTTTTGTAACTTCATGCCTCTAAAGCTGTCTGTTTTTCTTCATTTAGTCCTGATAGAAAAATCAATTAATAGATCAAGCATAAACACTTCAAATGCTGAATGATACCCCCACAAATACATTAAAGCACCATTAAACTTGACATTTCAACAACACATAAAATGTTTCATTATTGCAAGTGTAACATTATTGCAATATACATTTATTATTTATTTTGCACTCTTTGTTGTCAAATACATACATTTTGCTTGTTTCACTTTCTTACAGGGAGGCTTGGGTTAATGATTTTGGGCAATTTATTTAAGCTTTTGTTTAATTTTCCCTCCCTACCTATGCTTCTGTGGTGTCACATGCTTTTAAAAGATGGATTGTCGATCTCCTTTCCTTGCCAGAAGATGGAGGAGACGCATTTTACCTGAGCTCCGGGTTCAGAGTCTAAATTTAACAATTTAATGAAGGACTAACCTAACCATAACTTCTTCACCTACTCTCTAGAGCACTCTAATACTATATGGGACCCGACTGAGGCCTTATTACTTCACATTGGCCTATAATTCCAACCCCTTTAATAAGCTGCCTCCCGGACCGCATGGCACACTCAGCCCGAAGCAGCTTCTGCAAGTCCCTGTGTTTACTATCACTACCAACCTCCTAATCTGACCCGTGAGAAGGCTACACAGAGGGGCTCCCACCCGCTCCTACACTATAACCACAGCATCTGAGAACTGCGATCCACAACTAAGTCTCCTACGCGGCTCAGACCGACATAGAGAATTTAGTGCTTTTGGGACTGCAGTTCCATGGTAGCGGGGGAGTCCTACGCATGGTCCAGCACTTTTGCCGGTACTTCAGCACAAGTTGCTCTCTCCAATAGCTACACCTACCTTGCATTGCCTACATCATCCTTTCCCTCTCTGGTACGCCACGGTGAGAGACCACTTTCCTTCACTGCTAGAGGTATAGCTTTTCGTCACGTCCTTTGCACGCAGTTACTACTCCTAACAATATGGCTTCCACTATCATAGAGGCACTGCGCAATCTAATGGCCACACTTGACACTCACTATAACACTCTTGTACAGGAGATATGGTCTATTCCCAGCACAGACCAGAGTGCGTGCTGAAGGTAACAGAGGAATTGATGACAGCCTATCCCTTACTCGTGCCCCAGACCACTCACAGGCTCTCATTCAGCTCACTAAAAATAATTACAACGATATAACATTCCCCTGCATGCCTGTACCTGAGGACTACAGACAGGACGACAAAGCAATCGTCATGCAAGATCTCTTACTCCAGCATACCCCTGTCTACATAGATGTATTTATATTTCAATCACCCTTTGTACAAGTAGTGGGGGACTCTGATCTGCAATCGAGACACTACCTGAAGGTCACAGTACCTTATAGGGACACTCAGCAAGGGTTCAAGTTCGCAGGTACCAGAGCAGGCATAGGATAACTTCTGACACCTATTGATCTCCTACCTTGTTTGGGCAGTTATTGGTTAATGGTCTAGTTTCTAGCTCAGTTTATTTGCTTACAACATAGGGCAGTAAGTCAGTTCTTATATGTTTGCAGCTTTCTTTATTGTTTTATATATATGTGTTGTTATGGGTTGAGAGTTTATTTCTTGTTTCTGTCTTATGCTCCCTGCAGCGCTCAAAAGTTTATTTATGGCAATGTTAGTTATTATGCCAAACTTGTCTTTCATGGTATATGCAACCAATCCAATTCAGCACACCATAGATTGCCACATTATACTGTATAAAGGTTATGTGTTTATTACTTCTGGTTATTTGCCATCGCTATTTTGCAAGGTACACATGTCCATATCACTGTCATTCGCTACCAGGGAGGGGTTTCCTGTGACAGTGATAACTATATCTAAAAGCAATTGGGCCCAAATGTGGTATCCAGGCAGGCTAATCACACTAAAAGCCATATGCAACATTAATACTTTCTATACTTGGGGGATATGTCCCTCCTAAGTAGCTTTTTAACTTTTGGCTATTATAATATGGAGCACTATACTGAGCTAATCTGTTTTGACTGCTATCCATATATTAATGTTTTAGCAGTTTAACAGTTTTTTATCAAATTTACAGCTATCCTTACTTTTGCCTACATGATACCAAACCTGACAGAGGAGGTTCGCAGAGCACTGGTCTCTACTGTGTATGTCAACCTCCACAACATACGGTAAATCTTTGTAGCCTGTAGACCTTATCTAATATTGCAGATGGGCTGGTTGAAATGACTATCAAACCGCTATGTTATTTATTAACCTGTTATGTTTATTCACAGAGAACTAGCCATCTCTTTAGCTATTAATTACATATGTCATATAGCTGATACTTATGTTTGGTTACCTATGGTCATGGGTGCTACCACATGTACTTACTGTATGATATCTTACTATTTATGTAGCTGTTAATAATGTGTGTTATTTAGTTTATTTGTGGCTACCTAAGTTTATGAGCCAAAAGCAATACTATTCTTACCTCTTGTATAATGAGACATTCACATTTACTACTTCATGTGACAAAAACTGATATTTGGAAGCTTCGCTTTCCTCTGTTTGTGACACCGCTCATCCTGTAGTTGCAGCACTGTTTTACTAAGAAAATACCCATAGGCGTCTCTTAATTTGGCTGTGTATGTATGGAGCTTCATTTACCGAGAAGCAGACATGCTCAAATCTACTATGGAGCATCCAAAATCGTGATAACATCACCTTCTCTGACGCCAATAATTGTTCTTTAACATCACTAGACAGAAGGTGCCGCTCATAAGGGGTGGGGGCGGGCGGGTAGATATAATGCACACTAACATATTACCCCAAACAACTAACAACCTTAATACTTGTAGGGACTACTCTCACTATTATTTAATAATGGGGATATTGCTTGAGTATACACATAACTTACCTTGAGATCAATATTTAGGATCATATACTCCTTCTATTCAATCAGTGGTCCCTCATAGCCCCAATCTATAATATCCCAAACTAAGATCTTAAAGTCCACTTTTGCCCTTATTTGGGACTAAAGCAACAGTCCTTGTCCTGCAGACAGCGGCTGAGTCTGTGGGATAGGACAAGTTAATTCCTACAAAGGCTTATTACCTCTAGGCATATGGGTAACTAATATATTTGTTATATAATCACACCTTGGGGCTACTCATCATCATTTTAAAGATAGGTCTACAGCTATACCAGACCCATAAAATCACACCCTTGGCATCTGTGACTTGTTTTATCTGGATCCTACAACTCTCTGAGACTGATATCCTCGGTAAAGAGTTTTAGAAGTATTCCCAAGCTCAAAAACAACGCCTCTGTTGCCAACTTTGTTTCTGCCACCTAAGCATGATGACATTCCTGCTGCCCTTTGTGAACATTATGGTACTGCAAACCTTGTTCTTTCATGATTAAACCGTTATCTTTTCATGTATTATCTTTGGTCTCCCCTAAGTATTAATATTTTATAAAGCTAGTAGTTTTAGGGATCTGTTTAAAGTCAATGAGCATAATACCCAAGTGGTCTCTCTTACAAGTGATCCCATAATAACTGCTCTCAGTTTTAGGTGCTAGTCATTTTTACTTAATTAGTAGTCACGATAATAGTTGCATGATAATAAATTATCTTAAAATTCACTTCATTAGCTCTTCTCCTTTATATTAATATTATATCTTCCCTGGATGCTTGAGAAGTCCAATGTAATTTCAGAGGCACTAATAATTTATCAACTCTCATCAAATACACTTACCCCTCTAACATTGTCTCATGCCCTCCTCTCACCACAACTCTCTACCAGTCTAACAGGTTCCGCCCCCCCCCCTCAGCTAAAAGCGGCTTTTGTCCGCTGCTTACTATTTCCCCTCTCATACATATAGGTGCGCTTGTAACTTAATTAATACTTTACCTCTTACTCACTATGTGGGACTGACTACCTTAACCATCAATATAATTCATTTCCTGCTAGTGGGTTCCTCAAATCTACGCACCTGCACCATATTACAATTTATTATGTTAAGCAATATACTGTTAATAGAAAATGAGGTCAAATTTATCACATACAGAAATAGAAATATATTGAGTCTAAGTCTGCTTTCAGCACATAAAATATATGTAATTTTAACAAGAATGATTGTTCTCACTGTATGGATTGTCAGTTTTGCATCAACAATCATGATAGAAAAAGCATTCGGCAAGATTACGAGTTTTGCGTTAGGAGCTGTGTGGTGCTAACGAGCAGTGTTTTCTCACTGCTCACTTACATGCAGCGCTGGTATTACAGGTTTTTACAAACCCGGCGTTAAAAGGCAAGAAGTGAGCGTAGAGCAAAATAGAGCTCCATACCGCACTCCAATACCAGCGCTGCTTAAGTCAGCGGTGAGCTGGTC
>CAJPDP010921669.1:0-11087 GCA_905336975.1 Bombina variegata variegata
TTTTGTGGACTTTTAGAGTTAGATTACTCTGTTTCAGAATTTCTACCGATTCTAAATAATCCAAGTTTTCTTCCGGGTTTATACCAGAGCGCTTTTAAAGACTGGGCCGAAAAAGGGCTATGCCGTGTAAAACAACTTCTTGATGAAAACTATCAAATGTTATCTGCGGAGGTTATCTTCAGTAAATACGGATTATCTAGATCTAGTTTATTTGCCTTTTTTCAAATCCGTCATTTCATCTCAGAGCAGAACTGGTATGCCCCCTCTTTTGCGGCCTGGTCGGATATTAAGCCATGTATACAAAAATTCACAACAGGGGACTCTTCGATTTCTTTGATGTATGACATTATGCTGAATAAGCAGAGCTTGCTTATCTTTGACAATATCTGTAAATCTTGGTCTCCCCTAATCCCTGCGGTAGAGCATGGAACAATTAAACAGAGCTTTGAGTCAATACGCAAATGTAAAATCCCGGTAGCATGGAATGAATCACATATGAAACTGATTAATAACTTTTATCTTTCACAATGAAAACTATCTAAGTTTTATCCCTCCTCGGCTAATATATGCCCACGTTGCGCACATATTAGAGCAGATACACTTCATATGTTCTGGACTTGCCCCAAAGTTAGACAATTGTGGCTGAAAATTATTTTTTGGTTCAATAAATTATACAAAGTTACAATAGGCCTATCTGCGGAGGATATTATTTGTTTATGTCCGCGAAAAGATGCTTTCAATAGTAGTACCATAAATAGTCTAAATACAATAATACTGACCGTTAGATATTGCATACTTAAAAATTGGAAAGCTAGATATGTACCAGGATTAGCCACGGTTTTTAAAATACTTCAAGTTCAAATCCTTTTTGAGTCATACCATCTCTATGATGCTTCGGAGAATAGTATTAAGAAGTTTCTTTGGAGATGGTCTCCTGTAATTTTATCCTATTCAAATGCGCTCCAAAAATTGATCCTTTCTCCTTTCTTATCATCAGTGAGTTTTGCGGAACTTACCCTATTAAATATTTTCCCATATGAATGGATAGTATAGCTTAGTGGGGAACTTCATAGGGGATAGCGGAGGCGGAGGTGGTGGGGTGCGGGGGAGAGGAGAGGGGAAATTTTTATTAGTATTTTTTTTTTTTGTTTTGTTGTTTTGTTTTGTTTTGTTTTGTTTCGTCATTGTCTTGTTTTATTTTATGGTTATCTATCTGCTGATGTATATATTTTCCTAAGGAAGGATTAGGAAAGGAGTCGGAACTTGAGACCCGTATTAGTTTATTGCCTACTTAAGAGTATCCTATTCAGTAGGTTAGGTATTTACGGTGATTTGTTTTAAATATACAAGGTAAAGCTATTATGGGAGCTTGGACTCTTGCATATTTTTGAATTTGTTTTTGTATGGAAATCTAATGTATGATATGTATTTTCAAGGTGTTATTGTCATTGATTTTCTGTTATTCTATGTTTTTGTTAAAGAGAAAACAATAAATAAAAAAATTTTTAAAAAAAGGATACGCAATTGACGTAAGGGGATTTGCTGTAGCCTCGAGTCGAGGAAGAAAAGTGAGTGGTACACCTGTACCTGCCAGACTCGTAATACCAGAGTTAGGTAAAAAGCAGCGTTGGGACCTCTCAACGCTGCTTTTTAAGGCTAATGCCAAACTCGTAATCTAGGCGATAGTTTTTAAAGTCAGCATTGAACTACTTATCTAGCTGGACACACCCAGTGAACCAATGATGAGAAGCATATGTGTAGCCACCAATTCCCAGATAGCTTCCAGTCGGGCGTTGCTGCTCATGAGCCTACCGAAGTATGCTTTTCTACAAATGATACCAAAAGAACAAAGTACGTTTGATAATAAAAGTAAATTGAAACGTCTCTTTTTAAGATCAATGACAAATCTTTACACGTTTTTTTCCCTTTTAAGATGTGTAGTACAAGTGTAAAACCTCTATAAGTTATTAGTAAAAAAATAAAGGTGAGACACACCACTACTTGTGACTCATATAAAGACAATCAACTAGATTCATAGTCGTTGGTGAAGTAGGACAGGGATCTCATTGTAAAGGCGAAATCATGTTCAACTTGCTTCACCTACCTTTTTTAGGGTATTGTTATCAGGCTGTCTTGTTATTAAAGAGACATTAACCCCTTAGTGACCAGACCAATTTTCATTTTTCTTATTGTTAAAGACCAGGGCTATTTTAACATTTCTGCAGTGTTTGTGTTTAGCTGTAATTTTCCTCTTACTCATTTACTGTACCCACACATATTATATACAGTTTTCTTGCCTTTAAATGAACTTTCTAAAGATACCATTATTTTTATCATATCTTACAATTTACTATAAAAATATATATATAATATGAGGAAAAAATGTAAAAAACACACTTTTTCTAACTTTGACCCCCAAAATCTGTTAAACATCTACAACCACCAAAAAACACCCATGCTAAACAGTTTCTAAATGTTGTCCTGAGTTTAGAAATACATACAATAATGTTTACATGTCCTTTGCTTTTTTTGCAAGTTATAGGGCAATAAGTACAAGTAGCACTTTGCTATCTCCAAACCATTTTTTTTTTTTTAAATTAGCAAACGTTACATTGTAACACTGATATCTGTCAGGAATCCCTGAATAACCCTTCACATGTATATATATATTTTTTTTAGCAGATAACCCAAAGTATTGAACTAGGCCCATTTTGGTATATTTCATGCCACCATTTCACCGCCAAATGCGATCAAATGAAAAAATCGTTTCACAAACTTTAGGTTTCTTACTGAAATTATTTACAAACAGCTTGGCTTTGGCATTGCTTTTTGGTAATTAGAAGGCCGCTAAATGCCGCTGCACACAACACTTGTGTTATGCCCAGCATTGAAGGGGTTAATTAGGTAGCTTGTAGGGTTAATTTTAGCTTTATTGTAGAGATCAGCCTCCCACGTGACACATTCCCACACCCTGATCCCTCCCTGACCCCCCTCAAACAGCTCTCTTTTCTCAGCCAACCCCCAAAGGTCACCCCCATCTTAAGTACTGGTAGAAAGCCCGCCAGTATAAAAATAAAAGCTTTTTTTTTATATATATTTTCTGCAGGGTAGTGTCCCCCTTACCTGCCAACCTGACCTCCCAAACAGCTCTCTAATCCTATCTATTAGTCTCCATGTTAGGTACTGTCTGCCAGTACCCAGTTTCCTATATTTGTTTGCTTAATTTTTTTTATATATAAATAGCAGTGTAGCTGTCCCCCTCATCCCCCTACCCCTCCCAGATAATTTTACTATTAACTATTATCTCCCTCTCCCTCACTATATTTTTTCTGTAGTGTAAGTGGTCCCGCCCACTCCCTCCCCTCTCCCGCCCCCTCTCCCGCCCCTCTCACACACACTCCTCCTGCCCCCTCCAGCGATGGGTGGCCCACCCACCTCCCTCCTCCCTCCTATCCATCCCATGCATCGCTGGCCGATGCAGAGAGGGCCACAGAGTGTCCCTCTCTGCATCGGTTGCTTAGCAGAGGGTATTGCACGATGCCTCAATATCGAGGCATCACTGCAATACCCTGAAAGCGCTTAAATCCCCAGAGGACGTGCCAGGCACGTCCTTGGTCATTAAGGGATTAAACACCATGGTCATTAAGGGGTTAAACACCATGGGATTGAAATATTTCATGTTTAATTATGTGTTTAAAATCCTTTATTTTAATTATTTATTTTGTCCTCTTTTCCTGTAATTTAACTCTGCTAATTGTGGTGTAGTCATTAGTTGCAAACAATTTATAACTGCCTCCAACTGGTCTCTACAGAGAAGGAAATCTATGTTAAAATATGGTGGCCCTTACTGCTTCATGGACATTACAATTTTACAATTTAAATACATAATTACATTAATTTAGGGCCAGATTACAAGTGGAGCGATATTTAAAGGGATAGTAAAGTCCAAATTAAACTTAATATTGCATAAATATGTTTTTTCATGTTTTCATCTACTTAACTGCAAAGGGCTTCAATGCACTTATATGTGTGTACATATGTAGTAATGTGTTTATATGTGTATATATGTCTGTAAATACACATATACTGTACGCATATAAATACATAAATGTACATGTACACACATATAGACATTTATTTTCAACTTGTAATATAAGTGAAAAACCCAACGCAAGAAAACACCAGAGATAAACCCCTTATCGCTTACATGCAGACGTTTGCGCTCCACTCGTATTCTGGTCCTTAGTGTTTAATGTCCATTTAATTATAGTTTCATTAAAGAGCCCAATACATGAAACTGCATTAAAAGTGCTAAATAAATGAAATCTCACACATGAAATGAGAATAAATGGCTAAGCAGTTAAAACAAATACAACCACAACTTCAGAAACACACCCGAAACACAGTAAATGCAAATACTTGAAACAACCATCATGACTTTAGAAAAAAGGTAAATGTTTGTACATGTAGAATATTCTCATATCTTGTTATAGGAAAGTAAGGGTTAATCATAATTCTTTAAAAAAAAAAAAAAAATATCAAATGATTTACAAAAATCCCCATAGATTTTAATGGTAGATGAATTGTGATCATCCCCATAGTCTCTGTAAACTTGGCAGACAGGTTTTAGTGTTTACAGGGGGCATTTTGCAGCTGTCTGGGGTTTGATCTGCATTTTTCACCTAAACCTCGGTCAAGTATGCAGAATTTATAATGATTCCTTTTCCACTGTGAGCAATCCGTCCTCCAGGCATCTCTAGCTATTTCAGACAAGGTTGTCTCAATTTTATTTACTTTATTTCTTTCCCCAGTTTTTTTTTTTGGATGTTGATGTATTAGAGTGGACTGTTTTATAGAGGGTGTATCCCACTTGAATTAACTTGTTTTGTAATGTTTTCAGGGTGTATCCGTGATGCCGGTATTCGTAACTGTGAAACTCATTCAATAAGGCAAGAAGTGAACAGTTGCCAGATGCAACTCAATTGGTTATAATAGAGATGACATTTCAGCTTCAATATGTGACAAGGGGTTGGTAGAAATGTCTTTCATTTTTAGGTTATGATGTTGCAATGAGTTTTTCAGTGAGATCTTAGTTTCCCTACAGGTTCTATTGAATCTAGATCATAGCCAGGATAGGACAATAAAACAATTACAGAACAGGAGGTTCTATATGAAGCTGAATATGTATAAAGTACTGGGCATGTAAATAAGCATTATCTGTCAAATTCAGCGCAGCTGGCACCTTTATGAATGTGTTTAATTGCACCCCCACCAGGACCCCTTTAGAAGTAGCACTGTACATCTAATTCTAAAGACAATGAACAATAACATTAAACTGACTTCATCTTGCCGCTGCCCATATATTAAGAACAACTATCCATAGTTATATTTAGTGGTTTTCACAGTCAACAGACAGTCTGGAGCTAAAAATAAAATGCTGGTTTAATGTTGTACTGTCAATTGAATGTGGACAAAAGCTGTTCTCAGCCCTAAATCACTGGTGATTATTAACACTCAGAAATCTAATACAGATGATTTCAGTTATTATGGAGTCCTGCGCCATCCACAGCAATTTGAAAATAAATAATTAGGGAATTTCCTGGAATGATACAGATGTGCAGTTAGGAGAATGTTTAAATGGACATATAAACTGAAGGCATATTTATTGTCTAGTGCCTAATCCAGCCATAATGTGAATTGGTTAAAGGGACATTACAGTTACTTATATTTGTATCCCCTTCCTGAATAAAACTTCTTTTAGTTTTCAAGTTTGTACAGGCAAGTGCCTAATAACCAATATAGCTGTAGACATTGTCCTTATCACCTATTTACTGCTTGTGCTTAGTGATGAGTTGTACACAATTAACATTCCCTGTTAGCTTCAGTATAAATTCAAACATCTGTAACTTTCATGCAAAAATATTTTGAACATGTTTAATTGCTGCCCTTTAGTATAGTCTTTAAAGGGACAGTTCACCCCAAAAAATTATCCCATTAAAATTGTTCCCAATGATCCATTTTACCTGCTGGAGTGTATTAAATTGTTTACAAGTAGCTCCTTTACCACTGTTTTGGCCTTTGAAATAGCTGATTTAGCTTTTGGTTTCCCAACCTATACTGAAAGTTTTGATACTGGAGTCTCAGCTATTGAATAGCCTAAGTAAACACAAACCAGCAGAAGAAATTAAACTCACAGTGGGGTGCAGGACAGTTAAGTAATAAAATGATAATTTTCCATTGTTATCTCTATGTATTGAGCTAATGAGCTTTAGTTTTCCAGACAAATAAAAGAAAAGAAACCAATTGTGTGTACACAAAGTGATAACATAATGAGATCTGATTTTACCTGAAGCTCAACCCATTGTAATAGGCTGTGGTTAAAAAGCACAAAACCAGCTACTTCATATACACAAATAAACCTGAAAATGCAATTTTTTCATACATTTTATATTCTGCAGCTGGTATAACAAGTCATTGAAAATATATTAATATAAAAACAATTTTACAGTGTACTGTCCCTTTAAATCTCAGAAAATATTTGGGGCCGATTTATTAGCCCCCAAATGCTGCTATATGCAGCTGTTTCCACACAAGCCTTCAGGCTCCCCGGAAACAGAAGTTAAGAAGCAGCGGTCTTAAGACCACTGCTCCATAACTCGCCCACTACCTCTGAGGCGGTGGACAGCAATCCGCCCGATCACATACGATCGGGTTGATTGACACCCCCTGCTAGTGGCCAATCTGCAGGGAGCAGCATTGCACAAGCATTTCACAAGGAATGTTTGTGCAATGATAAATGGCGACAGCTGCAGCGGATCATGTCCGCCAGACACATGATAAATCGGCCCCTACGTAGCAACATAAACATTTCTCAAGGTAAAATTTGTGTCTCTAAAAACATTTGGCTTCGCTGTACTGATGAGACTTCTTAGAATATCTCGCATGAGCAGTGAGGTTTTGAAAATCAGGCCCTAAGTGTTATGAGACAAAAATGTTTCTTTTCTTCCTACCATTCCCTCTTCCATGCAAAGTTTCATACAATCCGCATTATAAATAGCAGGTTATAAATGTTGCATTTCTGACATGCTGATATTAATAATTATTACATCTCATAAAATAAAGGTAGCGTCACCTACTGGACAAAGGTGAATATACATAAAAAACAGCTATGAAGCCTCACAGATTAACATGACATATCTAAACAATATACAATACCAACCCACCTTATATTACAGAAAAAAGAGGGGAACAGAAAAAATGACAACGTGCCAAACATCAATATATCTGTATACATTTTTCATTTCTTCAGAAATTAATTGACAGCACCTAAGCAAAAGGGAAAAAGGGATAAAGATAAAATCTTAAATACATATTAACTGTTATAATGTGTCAACAGAAATTATGTTAACAAATATAATTCAATACACTGAATTAATAGAAAGCAGACCAATTGATTTCTCTATTCATACCCTTCGGTTCCAGAGTATAAAACTGGAAGATCCAAAAGGGCTCTCGTTGTTTAAGCAGCAAATCCCTATTGCCAACCCTCCTGGGAGTCCTCACTTGTTCAATAATCTGGAACCGAAGTTGGTTGATTTGATGCCCAGCTGCCAAAAAATGATGAGCAACGGGTGCTGTAAGCACTTTACATCTTACGTTGCTTTTGTGTTCCGTGATGCGATTACGGATACGTCTAGAGGACTCATCCATATAAACACGCCCACAAGGACACTTAATCATGTAAATATGGACTTTTAATGATGGAACTGCAATTGATGCAACCCAAACATGGAAAACACCCCACATTTTTTTGGCCATAAATTGTTGCTGTTGTTTTTTTCCAGATCCAATGTCTGCTTTAATCAATGCATCACACAGACCTTACTGCGTTTATAAGCAGGCATAGGAAAATTGCAAAACTCCTCAATGTCTGGGTTGCACCCATTCAGTATCCCCCAGTGCTTACAAATAATTTTAGAGATAACTGGACTGTGTCTAGAAAATTCTGACACAAATGTTATTCTTTTATTACCCTTCTTAGAGGTTTTTGGTCTCAACAATGTATCCCTCTGAATAGGTAATACATCCTCTATCACCTTCTCAATTAGAGTTCTAGGGTATCCTCTTTCAAGAAAGTGTTTACCCATCTCAGTTAATCTAATTGGAACCTGTGAATCCTCAGCCACAATATGTTTGACCCGCAACATCTGACTGCAGGGTAGTGACTTTACAAGTGCAGGATGATGAGCATTCTCATAGTGAAGTAAACTGTTACTGTCTGTATCTTTCCTGAAAATATCGGTCTTAAAACCGAAACCATCTTTGATTACAGAAACATCAAGAAAATCTATTTTTACTTCACTATGAAGAAGCTTAAATTTGATATTGGTGGCTTGCATGCTACTACGTTGGTGGAATACCGAGTGAAACGTATTCCCCGTGGCCTTCGCATGAACACTCGCCCAACACTATTAAAAGACAATCAAGAATATTGTCATAAGTTTGAACATATATTAAATAAGTGTTCATTCGACTTAATGGTACTTACTGTGGAGTACCTCCAAAAGGATATCGATATGTTGAAGGAGTCGATCTCTAAATTGGTAGAGGAAATCCGTCAAACCATGTCCGCAGAAATCTGTGATAAGCTTTTCACTGAAAACAAGGACATGATTGCTGACTTGCGCAAAACGATTGAGGAGCGCAAAAGGATTAAATTCCATAGAGATGAGCAAGATTACTGATCGAATAGGGTCTATCGCTGGATCTTTGACCCCCAAGGAAGAGAGCGCAACGTCACATCCAGGTACAGGAGAAGGCAGTACCGACAAAGTGCTTCAACCAGAAGCAGCTCTGATTCCTCTGCGGATTTTCCCCAGGGAGAGGGAGAAGGAAATCCAGGCTGCGGGGCCACAAGCACAGTGGCAACATCAAAAGGAGAGAAAGAGGCACAGAAGACCGGGCAGTTATCAGCATGCAGAACAACCATATCCATAGTTGTTAATATAGCCAACAGTCCGTTAAGTGAGAGGGAATCTGCAATTCTTCAGAAAGGTTTGTCCTTTTGTCCCTTAAATGACTGTGACTTTTTTTCCATAAGGAGAGACATTTATCGTTTCTTTCGCCACATTAGACTCAAACATTGGCATGCTAATGCTCTGTTGGGGGACTCTTCCAAAATGGACTTATGTAAACAAGATATGTCTATTAATGCTATACCTGGGGCTACTAATGGTACTAATTTGTCTACTGAGGGGAAGCTCATATCTACCTCTTCAATTATTAAATCCTTAAATATAACAAATTTGGGTTTACACAATAAAAGTACATTTTGTCCATCAAGCAAACATTTTAGCGTAGAAACCTTTGAACGTCTAGTATTGGCGAATTTAGATAAATTACAGGCACAGGTTAAACAGCAGAAATTCAGAAGTAAAACCTAGGTCTGTTAATTTTACAACAGCTGACCAAACAGCCCTTAAAACTCTGAATTTAAAGAATAAGTTAATTTTGAAACCGGCTGACAAGGGCTGAGCAACTGTTGTACTTAATAGACATGATTACAAGAGAGAGGTTTACCAACAATTGAATATGAGTAATGTATATGTCAGCCTCTCAGACAATCCAGTATTTAAGATTACTAAAGAGATTCAAGCCACAATTAAGTTTGCATTAGAAAATACTATTATTGATGTTAAAACTGCTACTGCTAACACCGGTACTATACATTCTACCAAAAGTTCACACAAGTCTTTGGTTGCACCACCAGGGCATCCCATTGTGGCGGGGACTAAGTCAGTCTTTTCCAATATTGCAACATATTTGGACAAAATACTCAGGCCCCTGGTGGAGCAATCTAATACTTTTGTAAAAGACACAAATAATTTTCTGGTGAAATTAAATAATTTGCAGCTTCAGACTGACAAGTTTATTTTGTTCAGTCTGGATGTTGTGAGTTTATATACCACCATTTTACATGAAAGTGGTTTTAACGCTGTTAAATATGCCTTACATTCAGCTGGTGCCCATTCTCAAGCCCAGATTCATTTTATTTTGCAACTTTTGGAGATCCTTTTGTACAACTATTTTTCATTTGAGGATGTGTTTTATCTGCAGTTACAGGGGACTGCCATGGGCTCCAACGTCGCCCCGAATTACTCCAATATATATATATGAACTCCTTTGAAGAGAAATTTGTCTTTGAGAACAAATTGTTTCGCCAATGTGGCGCCACTTGGTGGCGCTACATTGACGATATTTTTAGTGTGTGGCTGGGTGACGTTGGAGCTCTTGAGCTTTTCATTAATGAGTTGAATTATTCTACCACCAATATCAAATTTAAGCCACTCCATAGTGAAGTAAAAATAGATTTTCTTGATGTTTCTGTAATCAAAGATGGTTTCGGTTTTAAGACCGATATTTTCAGGAAAGATACAGACAGTAACAGTTTACTTCACTATGAGAGTGCTCATCATCCTGCACTTGTAAAGTCACTACCCTGCAGTCAGATGTTGCGGGTCAAACGTATTGTAGCTGAGTATTCACAGGTTCCAATTAGATTAACTGAGATGGGTAAAAAAAATCTTGAGAGAGGATACCCTAGAACTCTAATTGAGAAGGTAATATTACCTATTCAGAGCAATAAATTGTTGAGACCAAAAACCTCTAAGAAGGGTAATAATAAAAGAATAACATTTGTGTCAGAATTTTCTAGACAGAGTCCAGTTATCTCTAAAATTATTTGTAAGCACTGGGGGATACTGAATGGGTGCAACCCAGACATTGAGGAGTTTTGCAATTTTCCTATGCCTGCTTATAAACGCAGCAGAAGTCTGCATGATGCTTTCATGCAGCGCAGCTCTAGCCGTTGCTAGGTGGACGGCATTTCCTTCCCTGCTCGTTGCCAGGGGCTGTGTCAGGTCCGGAGGCGTGCGAAACTGACGTCAACGCTGCACGCTCCTCTCTCTCTCATTCCGGTCCTGACGCCTCGGCACAAATCCTGCGCCTATTTAAATGCCATCTTATCGATCTATCACTGCCCAAGTATAGGTGTTACCTTGTGTGATAGATCGTTTATTCTCTGATTG